>PVIC010012345.1:0-39822 GCA_004025085.1 Thryonomys swinderianus | reverse complement strand
CAGAATATACTATTTTTAAGAGATAATTGAGGATACTGTCATAAAGAAAATACAGGAGTGGGGCAATGTAATAATATAAAAATATCAGCTGGATTTTTTTTTCTATTTGAGAAGTTGAGACTTTACTCAGTGAACGTTCCTTGAACAAATAATAACAAATGTACTTAAAGACCTCCTTTTTTGGTGCAGTGCTAAATAATTTTGTTCAAACAATGGAGATCCGAAGAGTAGCTTTGCCATGAAGCAGTTCTCTGCACAAAGAGTTGTAATCTTGCTGACTCCCTGACACTGCTGACATAACTGTCACACAAAGCTTTAGGACAGTATTATAAGAATAAAAATCCCTATGCACTTATTAGTATATACTTTATAAGTTAACATATTTATTTACAACCATAAAGTTGTTAAACTCAACATCACAAAAAACAATTACATATCTGGTAATAAAAATAGTTAATTTCTAAAATTATTAATATATCATGAAATTAATACATCTGAGAAGAAAAATTTACAACCATTAGAGGAGGATGACAAAAATAACCCATAAAATAACTGATTAAAAGTTTACACTTAAAGATGTTGTAATACTCAGCCTTCTGTCTTGAACACTCACAAACCTTTTCTGAACTGGTATCAAGTTTTCTTCTCTTGCACCATTTCTTTATGTCTTAATTGCCCAAATGCTGCCTGGCACATACTTGTCTACTGCAAACTGTGCTTGTTAATATGAATAAAATTGTCACTGCTGCAAAGAATTTTTTTTTTTTGAGACAGGGTCTCGCTTTGTAGTTCAGGCTGGGCCTGAGCTCACTATGTAGCCCAGGCAAGCCTCAAACTCAGCAATCCTCCTGCCTCTGCCTCCCGAGTGCTGGGATTACAGGCATGAGCCACCACGCCCAGCTGCAAAGAATTATTTTTATTTAACCAAATTTTAAATGCATCAGATGCAAAAGACAAACAGTACAGCAACTCCTATTACTTTTGCCAGTTTTGACAGGAGGGACCTTGTTCCACATCCCAGGGTGAATTCTTTCCTGGGGAAGGTTACACATCAGAGGTGAGATGGGGTTTGAAGTTCAAGTGTAATCACTGAACATGACTGACAAGAGTGCGTTGTAAATGTCCTCCAGTCTTTCAAGTTCTCATAGAAATTGCATGCGCACATGCATAGTGAAATTAAACTGCATCAGAAAATGAGGAAGGGATAAAATTTGGTCTCTAGTTAGGTACTTTGTTGTTCTGTTAAATATAGTCGCTGAGCAGAGCCAGAGGAGGATGGCTGGGATCACAAATAAGGCAGCGAAGAGAGCTGGGATTGCCCGGTCTGTGGCATCAGGAAACTGAGCCAAATTTCCTTAAGTTACTGAGGCCGGGTAAATTTCTAAATTGACATCTGTTTCACTTTAATGAGATTGATTTCACACTCTCTTAATCCATCTTTGCTTTAAAGGATAACGATTTGCTAAGCAATAGTTTAAGATTTGTTTCTGTCCAGTCTGGTTTGCAGCATATTTTTTCTCAGGTACTTATTACGTGTTAATAACAATGGTTTTCCATTGGCTCAGTTCTGTGTCTCCAGAAATGGAGACTTACATTCTGTTCCTAGAAAATTACTCATCTGCTATGTTGGTTTATCAACAAAATGCCAGCTGGAACTATGTGTTTTGCCATATTTCAGTTGCACTAGACCTCTGCCTACATTGTAATGGGGTAATGGATTTTATACTTGATGTGTCACTAGAAGAGTTGACTTTGGAGTAAGCCAAATTACGAAAGAACCCACCGCTAAGTAGAAACAGACTCATTAAATGCTGCTCTGGGGTGGCCAATAAATATTTGTTGCATGACTTTGGAGTTGCAGGAATTGGTTTTTCTACATCAAATCTAATGTGTCCTGGTCTATAGTTACCAGGGCTGGCAGGAGATGGATTCTGAGTCATTGTGGATGAGAGGGCTTCTGTTCCTCCTTTGTGAAGAAATGAGAATCTTAAGGATCTTGGGGAAAGTCCTCAGTGCTTCATTCATTATGATTCCTTTCGAATTGCTTTCTCTCTGAATACGTAGTCACGGGAGGGTAGATTTTACTGTCTGTGAACCCATTTCGTCTTTGTCGCGATCATCCCTGGAGCTCTTAAAGCTCTACTGCACATTAACTCGCCACGTTTAAGGTGTCACCTCGCTGGGGCAGAGCTGAGGGAGGGGACTCATCTTCCTAGGGACTGGCTGGGAGTAGACAGCAGGTGTGTGGTTCTTTGGAAACTGATAACCCTCTGTGCCTTTGGTTTCATAGAATATAACCGTCTCGTCTTTCCTTTATTTAACACTTAATTCGCTCCTTTCCTACAATTGTGATTCTAGCTTTTGAGAAAGCAAAGGCTTGTTAATCTCCTTTTGGAAACTATGGAAAGCGAGACTCAAGGCAGTGTTCTTTCTTCAGATTTCAAGCAAGTGAGACCAAATGGCAATTGTTCTAAATGATTTTTTTTATTTATTTTATTTTATTTTATTTATTTTATTTTATTTTATTTTTTTTTTTTTGAGACAGGGTCTCGCTTTGTAGTTCGGGCTGGCTCTGGGCTCACTATGTAGTCTAGGCAAGCTTCGAACTCAGCAGTCCTCCTGCCTCTGCCTCCCGAGGGCTGGGATTACAGGCGTGAGCCACCACGCCCGGCACTGTGGTATGTGGTATTGATTGCTGGTGGGCGTGAGTCTCCACGCCCAGCATTATATGTGGTTTCTGGGGATCGAACTCAGGACCTTGCGCTTGCGAGGCAAGCGCCGGAACCTCTGAGCTAACCCTCCGGCCCATGCACTTTTATTTTTTTTGATAGTACTGGGGATAGAACTTGAGCCTTTGTGCTTCCACGGTAGGTGCTGTACCACTTGAGCTAAATCCCTAGCCCTATTTTTGCACTATTTAAAAGATATCTGACTTTTTTTTTTTAATCTCTGACTATGACGGTGAAGGCTTAACTCTCTGGCTTTCTATCTTCTTCCCTCTCTTTCATAACAAGGTGGCCTGCTGAGTATCCTTGAATTCATCCAGTTCCCCTCTTACCTCAAGAAACTCTTCCAGGTGATATGCTTTCCTCCCTCATAAAGGCTATTACAGAGACCTACCTGTGTCATACTTTACTTCACTCAAAGACCAGCTTCAAATGAGGGGATCATAAAATTGAAACCTCAGGCCGGAGGGTTAGCTCGGTGGTTCCGGCGCCTGCCTCACAAGTGCAAGGTCCTGAGTTCGATCCCTGGAAACCATATACAATGCTGGCCGTGGAGACTCATGCCCACCAACCATCAATATCATATACCACAGTGCGGGGTGTGGTGGCTCACGCCTGTAATCCCAGCACTCGGGAGGCAGAGACAGGAGGATTACTGAATTCAAGGCTTGCCTGGGCTACGTAGTGAGCTCAGAGCCAGCTTGAACTACAAAGCGAGACCCTGTCTCAAAAAAAAAAAAAAAAAAAAAAATCGAAACCTCACTCTGACTGCATGTCCATTTTCCTATCCCTTCCTTCCCAGAAGTCTTTACAGTTTCTCATTTCTCTAAGAATAAACTACAACATATGAACCTATAACACCCTGAAGCATTTAGTCTATCCTTATCATTCCAGCTACAATTTGTACCGGAACTTTCCTGATCTCTGCACAGGAATGCTCACTCATTCCTTTCCTGACCCATGTCTGCCCAGCTTGTCCTGGTCCTTGACCCATTTCACCAGTACACTCAATGTCTTCTCCCGCTGTTTTGTTATGAATTCATTTCCTTCCCAAAGACTTATAATGCCAGTTAGTCAATTCTACTTAAAATCTCTCTCCTCTATGGGTAGGAGATCTATACAGGTAGAACTTCTAGGTAGATCTTTTCTTCTAGGTAGATCTCAGTGTCTTTATAGAGCACTTGGCCCAGGATTTCTCAATTAACCCCTCATAGGAAAGGAAGTTGCAAAATTCCTTCCAGAACTATTTAATGGCTAGATCTGTATCTGAAACCACCTGGAAGCACATGCAGCCAGCATGCAGTTCTTTGTCATAAGTTAAAAACTAAAATTCCAGTTGTAACCAAAATTGTTTGTATGCCAGGTTAGTCTATCAACACATTAATTTCAAAAGAGTAAAAGCAAAAAGAATATTAATTTTCATCAAATAATTTTAAGGCAAGCAAAGAAATGATTATGGTCAATAAATGTTTTGTCTGAGGAAAATCCAGATGTAGTGGGTGCCTAGACAAATACCTTAATACAGCTACTTAGTCACAAAGGGCCGGAGATATAGCTCAGTAGTTCTGGAGCCTGCCTAGCAAGTGCAAGGTCACTAGTATGATTCCTGGTAACCGCATACAACAATTCCAGGCGTGGTGATTCACACCCACCAGCAATCAGTACCACATACCACAATGCTAAGTGTGGTGGCTCACACCTGTCATCCCAGCACTTGGGAGGCAGAGGCAGGAGGATTGCTGAGTTCGAGGCTTGCCTGGGCTACATAGTGAGCTCAGGGCCAGCCTGAACTACAAAGCAAGATCCTGTCTCAAAGAAAAAAAAAAAAAAAGTCAAAGTAAGTATGCCTAAAGGTCTACAAAAGTAATGAGAACAACGTGTCATCCAATAAAGGATATCAATAAAGTGTTCAAAGTCATAATACCTAATGAGCAGACATCCCAGAAATGAAAAGTTCAATAATTAAAATGGAACATTGACTATATTGGGTTAAAGAGGCTTAAGGAAGAAGAAAGCAAGTTATTTGATGTTATCCATTTTGAGGTAGAGAAAGAGGAATTAAAAACATACAGTCTGATAGGTCACTACCAAATTTATTAGTAAAATGGGAACATCACAAAAAGCATAATAGCTGGGGATTTAGCTTAATGGTTCCAGAGCTTTCTTTGCAAGCACAAGGTCATGAGTTTGATCCCTGATAAAAACAAATAAATGAATAAATAAAATTTTTAAGATTTTAAAAATTTTAATCTTTATTGGTACATTATATATGTACATCATGATCATACACATTATTGAAAATTTGTACTAGTGTATGACACAATTTAATTCTCATTTTTCCCATTCCCTCACCCACCCTACAACTCTTCACCCAATATATACATAAGCTTCATTTCCCTTTTTTTTATTACCATCATGTTTCTTCTTCTCCAAATCTTTATTTGCAGATTAGTCCCGGAACATATTTACAATGAGATTTATTCAAGGATTGCAAATGTGGCACAGTACTAATTAACGTATTTTTGTGTACTGGCAAATCAGAAAAAGGAAGAGCAAACAGAGATTGAGAGATGCTAAGAAACTTCAGCAGCTATATTTATAAAATTAAATTAATAAAATACAAATAGGTGAATTTATCCTTACTATGATCATATCTTACTTAAATATTAACATTATGTAGATGTATTTTCAATAAAGAGAGGGAGTAAACCATGGTGCCCATCTATACTGTTGTTCTATAAGCTAATCAAACAAGTTAAACATGTTTTGTTAGCCCTAGGAAAAATTAGGACATTTATCATCAAGTTCCTGAATTGCTCCTTTCGCCTCCCCAAGACTTGGGTCAAGTGAGCGGACACTGTTTTACCCCAAGGGCCCAGTGAGGAGACACGCTGGTGTTGCCCTTCATCTCTCTCCCTCATGCTAAAGTAGCCATTCCTTGCGGTGGAGGTCATACAATGAACAGAGAAAGATGATGAGCGCACTGCTGCGGAGTTTAATCAGTAAGACCCCTCCCTGTAGCAACCAGCTACTGAGTGATTTAGCTACTCTCCAGCCTCTCTATCTGCAGAACAATGTTCTTGTCGGCCAAGCGTCCCTCATGATTTTTACCAGGGGATGTTGTTTTTAAATAACATCTCTTGTGGACCTGCAAGAGCTGTTGCTGGACGCATAGGAACTTGTCCTGGCCTTTGTCTTGCTAGTACACTGCAAGTAGTCCTTGGGCAGAAAAAATTAAACTTTACCTTTCTCACACCCACACACCACCTCCAGGTATTTTCTTTGATTCTTGGGAACTTCCTGCACTGCCCCAGCACATCGGGACTACAGACAAGATGTGTGACCCGAACCTTGACATATGAAAGTTGGAAATTAAGGAAAAAAGTAATTTTCTGGCTAAATGACTATATATGCAAAATTCAAAACAATAAATAATAGAATAACAAAGTATACAGGAGAAAACTATGAACTATTTTACACATTTGTTATAAATTAGTAAATTCTTCAAGCAATCACAAAGCAGAAAAAAGTAATGAAATAGAGATATATTTATAACTGCCAAGCAATAAATAACATCTATCATAACATTTAATAAAATGTAAGAGAGAGATGTACAATAAAAACCTGGAAACCATTTGGACTTCACCAAAGAAGATTTCAAAGAATGACAACTACAATTTTAGATAGAATGCCCAAGATCATAATGTTATATATCTTCCAAAGTATAAATTTAATAGAATTCCAATAAATATATGAATAAGTGCTCTATTAATATTTTGTGATATGTGGGTGCATACAGAGAATTGTTCCTAGGTTCTTTACACTATTATATCTCAAGCCCTTTTTATTTTTTTTATTTTTTATTTTTATCTTTACAGAGTCTTGCTAAGTTACTAAATTGTCCAGCCTGGGCTCAAACTCATGATCCTCCTGTCTCGGCCTCATGAAATTATAGGCCTGTGCCACCATATTATATTACCACACTCCTTTCATTTATATATTTTACTTGTACAAATTTTTGTTAATGTGTTTTTAAAATAAACTGTTAATATTAGAAGGTTAGTTGTTATCTCATTTTCTTGATCCTCAGTGACACAAAGTATTTTGAATATTCCTATCATCTCCATAGATTATGAACTTTTTGAAGAAAGGAGTTGTTTTATTTTTCTTCCAAATGTTTATGCACTTCAGTGTCTAGTATCTAATTTCATATATTTCACAGAATGAATAATTCAATTTATTTAATCAAACTTCTTTCTTTATAAGAAGGCTTCTTCTCATGCTCCATTTTTAAATTTCTTTTTATTTATCTCTCAATGGAAACCAAAACTTTCTCCAAATATGTCCTAGCTGAAACTACTGTTCTTTCTTCAAACTCAAGTACCACGTTTCATACAAAAGGGAGAACAGGCAGGAGGGGCAGGAGGAAAGCAAATCAGGGAAAGGAAAGCATTTAATAGCAAAAAGGAAAAAGAACACCAATCTTACGTAGATGGGGGTTGGAGAGACTGAAGAGAGGACAGGGAAATGGAAAAAAATAGGAATCAAAGTATGGCATGTAGAGGTAAAAATCATCAGTAATGAATGAGATAATGTATATCTAAAATATACCAATAAATTTAGTAAGAAAAAGGAGAAGAGACTAATACAGCAAAAAAAAACTAATAGGCCTATCATTATATATTTGACTTCAGTTTCAAACATAACATGCCCTCTGGTATGTTTGCATGACAAATTTTTACGTGAAAATGCTGAAGCAATGAATATATTAATATGATTTTTATTTTATTAGAGTTCTTAGAGTTATATATTTTATGTATTTATCAACATGATTTATCTGTGATCATTTTATTCCTTCAATTTTCAAATGTATGAAGTCTCTTTCTTTTACAATCCTCTAAAACCTTACTCTCTTTTGAATTACATTATTGTTTTAGAAAATGCTTATAGCAACACCACTAGAAATTTATTTCTCATACCACATTTAAATGTATAGTTTAAGTGATACAAAACAGAACAAATGATCCCCCAAATCCTAATGCGATGATTCTTTGCTTATGAAAACAAGGTTCATACCAAACTGCTCCTATGTCAAGACTTCACAGATTGTCCTTTCTTTGTTTAGACATACTGTAAATTCTCAGGGTATGAGACAAAACCATATTAAATATAAATATATAAAGCATATCATAAAACAATTTTAAATGAGTTTTATTTATATAGCTTTAGGGGTTTATAGAACCACTCATTTATTTTAATGAGTTGGACGAACTAAGATTTCATTATACTCCAGATAGAAATAAGAGCCAAGCCATCTGATAAGGAGAAGAGTAGAGGTCTCCCTGAGTTGACTCCCAGTTATGTGCCATTTAATTCAAACAGATTTAAGAGTCATTTGAACTCAAGTCAAGATGAAAAGTCAAATTTATCAAATTCTAGCCTCCTCATTCAAAGTGCGGAGACCTATCAATGTCTGTCTCTTGGCTACCCTCGTTGTAATAAATGTAGGCCTGATATATAATGGAAACCAGCTGAGTACTTTAAGGTACGGAAGACTTCTTTTCTTCTTATTCCAACTAAGATTGGTCTTATTCTTCATAATCTCTTACAGCTGCCAAAAATCCATTTTATCTTCACATGAGGTGAAGCTTCCATTAACAACCATTAGAGTAGCAGAGGTCAGACATCCAGTGTCAGACGTGCTACTAAAAAGAAGTACCAAGCAAAGAAAGAATCTACCAAGCAAGGATAGAAATTAGTTCAGAAATAGTGAAATTTATAAAAGGCTGCATTTTTGCATATTATGGCTTGGCTTTATTGTTGCCAGATAATTTTAGAAGAGAAAAAGATAATTTACATGTAAGTAGTGGTGCCTGAAGAGAGATAATTGAGTTAGGGCTTGCCTCAAAATATTTTGCCAGATGGACTGCTGCTTCCTTCATTTTAGAAGCTGTTACAGTGCTATTTCTGATGTAAAGTTAATAATTTCAATAATACCTCATGTTATAAGATGGTTTGGTTCAATTTATGTCACATATCGAAAAAAGGAAAAAACAACCTCATTTCATACTCATTAATGAAAATAAGCATATTAAAATCTCATTATATTTTTGTTCATGAAACTATCATACACTATGAGCATGTACACATAAGTAGATAATACTTCATTTAATTCATTCCTTATTTCTCAGTCCAGTTTATTATAGTTACTCACTATTGTTTCTTGAACGCCTACTGTAAGTAAGATACATGAAACCAGCTTTTCTGGAGAAATTCATTATTAATTTCTAAGATTAAACTGTAATTAGTTCACAAACTGGTTTTTAAAACAATCCTCTTGAAACTTTAACTTCAAGATAAACATAACACATTTTATTTGAAAATGCAAGGAAAAGGAAACTGGAACTGTGAACCTGTAGGACTGAGAATTGGGCAGTAAAAACACATTGACTGTATGGTTGACTCATGTTTTACTATTCATGTTTCATGGCCACTTGAATCTTTTTTTTTTTTTTTTTTGAGACAGCATCTCGCTTTGTAATTCAGGGTGGCCCTGAGCTCACTATGTAGCTCAGGCAAGCCTCAAACTCAGCAATCCTCCTGTCTCTGCCTCCTGAGTGCTGGGATTGCAGGTGTGAGCCACCATGCCTGGCACTGTGCTATGTGGTATTGATTGCTGGTGGGTGTGAGTCACCACACACAACATTGTATGTGGTTACTGGGAATCAAACTCAAGACCTTGTGCTTGAGAGGCAGGCACCTGGACCACTGAACTAAATCTCTGGCCCATCATAGCCACTTGAATCTTAATGTGCTCACAACTTAAATTTTAATTTTTTGAGTAAAATTTGTTACTTTCATATTTACTTTTCAAACTCAATATGTTCTTTTTTTCATTTTGTGGGAAATTGAAATTTCAGAGAATTTGTTGTGAATTATTTTTTCTTCATATCTTACTCTAAAATTAACTATCTTTGCCTGGAGAAAAATCTCAGAAAACTGAAGGTAAACTATTGACATAGGATAAATACATTAACCATCATTTTATTTATTTAATTTTTTTTTTTTTTTCTGAGACAGGGTCTCACTTTGTAGTTCAGGATGGCCCTGAGCTCACTATAAAGCCCAGGCAAGCCGCCGCGAACTCAGCAATCCTCCTGTCTCTGCCTCCTGAGTGCTGGGATTACAGGTGTGAGCCACCACGCCCGGCATTGTGGTATGCGGTGTTGACTGTTGGTGGGCGTGTCTCCACGCCCAGCATTATATGTGGTTACAGGTGATCAAACTCAGGACCTTGCGCTTGTGAGGCAGGTGCCGGAACCACTGAGCTAACCCTCCGGCCCTATATTAAGCATCTTAATTTGTATGCAAATAAAATGATGATATCTATTAAAATGTGTAGTATTCCATGATATGTTTCAATGGGTTATATTTTATGTTCGTAAAAAAATCTCCCAAATGCTTGCGCTCAGAGTCTGTTAATTGGTGAGCATTTGGAAAGTGATGAAATCATGAAGACTTGGTGAACTCATCCATTGGTGAATTCCTAATTTGATGACCTTATGTGAAGGTACTGGGTACTTATGAAGTGGTGCCTAGTTGAAGGGAGTAGGTGATGGAGGTTTAAACTTGGAGATTATATCTTCACCCTAGCTCCTTCCTCTCTTCCTTTTAGCCTCTTCCTCTTCTTCTCCCTTTTTCTTGTCTGCCATGAGTTGAGCAGTTCCCCTGCCTTTCTCTTTTCAATTATTATAGTTAGATTTGCCCAGGACCAGTGCAATGGAATCAAGCAATCATGGGTTGAAACTTCTCAATCTGGAATCAAAATAAACCTTTATTTCTTTTTAATGTTTCCCCCAAAAGTATTTTGTCACAGAAACAGAAAACTGACCAAACCACCATGTCCCAGCTATCTTCATAATTAATTAATTGTCTTTTTCCTTCCTCTATGCCAAATGAGTATTTCTTCTAAAATTGACCCTGAGTGCCAGGTGTTGTGGCTCATGCCTGTAGTCCCAGCAATCAGGAGGCAGAGGCAGGAGGATTGCTGAATTCAAGACTTGCCTTGGCTACATAGTAAGCTTAGTGCCACCCTGAACTACAAAGTAAGACCCTGTCTCAAAAATAAATAAATAAATGAACAAACAAACCCTGTGTTTTCATGAATAAGGATTAAGGGTAAGTTTTTTTTTTTTTTTTTTTTTGAGACAGGGTCTCGCTTTGTAGTTCAGGCTGGCTCTGAGCTCATTATGTAGCCCAGGCAAACCTCGAACTCAGCAATCCTCCTGCCTCTGCCTCCCGAGTGCTGGGATTACAGGCGTGAGCCACTACGCCCGGCACTGTGGTATGTGATATTGATGGCCTGGAGGGCGTGAGTCTCCACGCCCAGCATTGTATGTGGTTTCCGGGGATCGAACTCAGGACCTTGCGCTTGCGAGGCAGGCGCCGGAACCTCTGAGCTAACCTTCCGGCCCTAAGGGTAAGTTTTTTTAAGTTTTCTTGTTGGATTTTCTAAAATTCTTAATAATACATACATATATATTCATGTATATGTATGTATATGTATGTATGTATGTATATGTACATATGTATATACATATATATGTATATGTGTATATATATATATCAAATGGTGTGTGTGTGTGTGTGTGTGTGTGTAATGTTTTAAATTTAGTTATCTATGTTTCTTGCCCTGGGATTTCATACTTGCTATTAACTTTGTCTTTTTTTAACTTTAAAATAATAATATTGTTGATGAAAAATTTAAGATTATTAAAATTTTTGGACAGTTCAGTTTGTCTGTTTTTTGAGACAGGGCCTTGCTTTATAGTTCAGGCTGGCCCTGAGCTCACTATGTAGCCCAGGCAAGCCTCAAACTCAGCAAACATATGTCCACTGCCTCCCTAGTGCTGGGATTACAGACGTGACCAACCATGCTCATCCCTTTGGTATGTGGTACTGATTGCTGGCGGCCATGAGTAACCATGCCTGTATTGTTTTGTGTGATTACCTGAGACTGAACTCAGGACCTTGCGCTTGCTAGGCAGGTGGCAGAACCACTGAGCTAAATCTCTGACCCTGGTTATCTTTTTTTTTTTTTAAAGAACTGGTTTGAGGTATATAGGACTGCTCTTATTTTATTCATTCATTCATTCATTCATTCATTCATTCATTCATTCATTTATTTTTTGCGGTACTGGGTCTAACTCCCGACCTTGCATTTGTGAGGCAGGCAGTGATGCCCCCGAACTAAATCCCTGGCCTGGACAGTGCAATGGATGACTTTTAGTTACTACCAATAATTAAAACCTATTTAAGTGTTTTAACTTTACTTAAATAATAATATCATGAACGTCAATTAAAATAATTATAGGTGCAAGTAACAGAGTAAAATCCTGTCATAACTGTAAAAAAAAAAAAAAGACAAATTTTTATTTCACATAAAAAGAACTGCCAGAATTGGATAGTTCATTCAAACATTTAGCGCTAATATCAAGGATGAAATGTCTTTTTCTCTTCCCTCTGCCATTCCTAGCATGTAACCTTGTAAGACTGGAATGCTTTATACTAGGGTGGCTATCACCATTCTAGATTAACATGAGAAATCCCCTACTTTTTGTAGATGGTTCATTTTTCTCTGCATGCCACCTTTTATCTGTCTATCTATCTATCTATCTATCTATCTATCTATCTATCTATCTATCTATCTATCTATGTCTTACCAGGACACATCACCTCCTACCATTTTAACCTCTAAACTAATTACTGGCATAAAGAATGGGAGAGCATGGTTAGCACAGAATAACAGGAACCTACATAAAATGATTATAGGAAAAGTTGCACCTTCTACGACACATAGCAAGCCACATTTCTCCCAGGTAACCTGAGGTTTAATCTAGTGCCTCCTCTGATGCTTTACTGTGATCCTCAAAGGTCGTCAGCCCCTGTGTGGAGCAGCGGCGTGCACTGGTCTAGGTCTGGGAGTAGAGGGCTGTCTCGTGCAGTCCCCACAAGACCGTGAGCCTCACGGCACCTTCCCCCAAAGGAAGGGTTCCTGCTAAGGAGAAGGAATAAATGTTGACCTCTACTCCTTTACTATTTTGTTAATGTAGAAGAAGCTTCCTATTTATTCTGTAGAACTAATACATAAAGTGCTATGAATCCTATATATAAGGGTTGCTCAAAATTTAAGGTATATTTTATATTGAAAAAAATAATTGTGCCGGGCGTGGTGGCCCATGCCTGTAATCCCAGCACTCGGGAGGCAGAGACAGGAGGATTGCTGAGTTCGAGGCTTGCCTGGGCTACATAGTGAGCTCAGAGTTAGCCTGAACTACAAAGCGAGACCCTGTGTCAAAAAAAAATTACTAAAGTAAAAGATATCGCCATGAATTCCCCAAGAATAGTGCCCCTGGCCTTATGTATACCATCCGTCTTGCTACTTTCAGAAGCAATGCTAAAGTCCTTCTTCATGTGTGTTTATGGACTGTGATGGAAACAAAATAGCCGGAGTGATGCTGCCGAGTCATCTCTGAAAGGAAGACAGGCTCACAGAAGCAGTGGTGTATCTCCACGCACCGGTAGGCTGAACCTGGCTGTAGGACTTCTAGCTCTTCTTCAAAGTCAAAATGGCCATGAAAGGTCCACCTTTCCAATAGTTCAGGACAACTGAGGCAGCCACACCAACATAAATAAAAACATGCATAGGAGAGGACTTCCAGAACCTGCTGCAAAATGACACAAGAACAATGAGACACACGTGTTCAAGGAGGTAGGGTATACTTTGAAGAAGATTCATGGCCATGTGTCTTCTCTCATGATACTTTTTAAAACTGAGTTCATTGGTAAATTTTAGGAATATGTCATGCCTATCTTGATCGTGGGGAATTTGTACCTATACATAATATATATTGATTCTTATTTTTCCCATTCCTGTGCTCTCCTTTCAACCTCTCTACCACCAAATGCATAGGCTTGCTTTTTCATTCTTAACTTCAAATTTTGTCTTCCTTTTTTCCTTCCCCTGTCCCTCTCCCTAGTTCCCCTTTGGACCTTTTCTTCATAACTCACAATATCTGTTGTAACCACTCAGCCAGAAAGAAAGATAAACTTCAGGCATTTATAGCTAAACGGCTGCACCTTGAGGCCATCCTCACAAGGGAAATGAATAGGACACCCATGTAAATACCATACCATTTCTCTGGTGCAAGAAACTGAAGGAATAAATGGAGACCAAATTGAGTAATACTATGACATTTTCTAACTTGCTTATTCAATTCATTTTATTCACATCTTGTATGTGGGCGAACTCTCAAGTTGATCATACAGTGTCATTTCTAATCACCATATGTCAACCTCATTGGGTTGAGAATGCCCACCAGATTAGAGAAGCCCGCTCTGATTGGGTCGTAGAGGCATGATCTTAGGTTCTGTATACAGTCCCTCGCTCATTGTCTTATACTCGGCTTTCAGTTCTCCGTGAACTAGGCAGTTTTGCTCTACCCCAACACCCCACCGTGCTGTGTCTGCTCTGGACCCAGCAGATTGCAGAGGCAATGTGTATCTGAAAGAAACTCTTCCTGCTTTAAATTGTACACTTCAGATATCGTGTTCAGCCATAGGATAGCGGACTAATCCATGCAAGACAAGTGAAAAGAGACATTTATAATTTACTGAAAAATTGCTATGTTTAGAGTGTGTTGTGGAGAAATGTGATGGAAACATGCAATGTAAACATGGATTTCAGATGTCAAGTAGCACTTTCAGTGATAGAAAAGGTGCTATCTTAGTAGATAAGTAAGTCTCACCATAGAAGTATAGTCAGCTTAGTGAAATGTCAAGAATAAGATATTCTTTTTTAATTAATTGACTTTATTTGTACATTTTATATATACATCATGATTACAATCCACATTGAGAATTGTACCAGTATATGACTCAACTTAATTATCATTTTTCCCATTCTCCTGCCCTCCAACCCCCACCCCCTAGATACATAAGTTTTGTTTCCTTTCTTATCATCATATTTTTTCTTTCTCCATGTAACTTACCCATACCTCCTTTACCCTTTGAATTGATAAATCACTAATATGGAAAAGTATGTGTGTTTGTGTATTTGTGTGTATGTGTGGGTATCATAAGAGAAATGAGAGAAATAGAGCTGGAGAATTATTTGAAAACTGAAGAGCATTAGGTTCTAGATAGCAAATAATAATAATAATAATAATAGTAAACAAAAGTCCTTAAGTTAGGACAAAGACACATGAGACCTTTGCTAACAGAGCCAAGAGTTTGAAACAAGGACATGAAGGCCGATACAAAGATTTGAAGAGGATAATAACTGAACTACATGAGCAATTTAAGGCTCGTTTTGCCTCAAGTGGAAAAAATACCTCGTGGTGGATGGATTGGAGATGGAATGCCTACAAGGTGGTTTTAAGGCAGACAGATGCAGAATACAAACTGTCTAAAGTGAGGCAGCAGGAGGTAGTGAGGCTGAGAAAAAAAAAAGGAACACAGTTGAGAAATTCTTACAGATAATAATGACAGGACTTGGTGATAGAAGATTCTGTGGGATGTAAAAATGAAAACGAAGAGTCCAGGGGTGTTTCACTTGCCAACTGGGGGAAATTCCTCAATAGTGCTGTCATTAATTAGATCAGAGTATGAACGAGGAAGCGGTTTGGAATGTAATCCAAAATCAGTCAGATACTCAACACTGAAATGCTGAGGCCAGGCAGATCTACATTCATAACTGAAAATATCCTCTCCATTTACTGCTATTTGAAATGTAATTCTTTCTTCATATCTCATGTAAACTGCACCCTGCTGGTAAAATTGAGTGTGTAATCTTTTCACCGCACCTTCAGCATGACTCTTTTCTATCATAGCATTTCCCTTGTATGGCACGCATCATGGCTCTTGCCATATGTTTGTTTGGACAGCCAAACTGTGAGTCTCTTATAGACAGCACTTGCATGTTCATCTGTGAACCTCCCCACTCACTAGCCAAGAAAGATGTATGGAAGGAGCACTCAATAAATGCTTTCTGAACTGAACCAAAACATAAAATCCCTCTTCGCATTCCTTTAAAATGAACACAATAGACGCTTTGGGTCCCACTGTTGAGTTGAAGGTGAGGTCATTTCTTGCCACTAGGCTATGACTGACTTTAAACATTTCATGGCATTTATCTGCTGTTGGGTAAGATATCTTTTAAAACATAGGAAACATTAATCTGCAGGTGAATAGTATAAAATCTCATTACAAGATGTTCTCCAGTTACAAGTAGATTATGTAGCAACCACAATATTTCTGTTTCAGTCTAGAATGCATGCTATCAAGAGACACCTATGGTGTGGGTCACATTGTGCAGATGGTGTATTATAACTGAGAAAATAAAAACAAATTAAAGAGTAGAGAATGTTATGACTTAATACAAGCATGCATCTTAAGTCAGGTCTTTAAAAGAAAGATTTCACATGTGGGAAGCATAAGTGAGAGCATTATGTGTTTCCCTGTGTGGGAATCCCTTTATTTAGTTAACCTATATCACAGCACTGTGGGTGTCCAACACTGTTCTGTAGGTGGGATGATGGGAAGAAGGGAAAGAAGGGCATGATGGGAAGAAGAGAAGGGAGGCAGTGTGCTCTCCAAGTGTCTCTTGAGATAGAACAAATGAGACAAGTATGAGGCAGCTCTTACCATGACCCACAATGCAAGTATGCATTGTCCAGGTTGCAAGAGGGGTTCACAAACATAGCTATGATCAAGAATTACCAGACTGAGACATTTGGAAAGTTAAATGTTGAAGAGATGAATGAGTGACAAAGCTCAAAATAGTCTGGGAACTGGAGAATGACCAGTTGTATTCACTTTTGCCACCTGCTTTTATTAGGCAGACAGGAGGTGACAGTGCTGTTGCCCTGGGGAATTAAATATACTGTAAAAACGGAAACTGTGGGTGCCACTGCTCCATCTTCCTGCCCTTTACTGCCCACTGATGCTCCCCAGGGAAACACACTTCCTTACTCTATATTTAGTGAGAAGGGGGTTGATAGGTAAGTATTGGTTGATCTGGGATTTATTTCAGCTTCTGCAGGTGTTTCCAAGTCTGGTAAAGATGAGCTGTGTGTACAGTACCTGTACTGACAGCTACAACACTCGACCGACCAAATCTTTTTGCTAAAGAGTTGCTTCTTATCAGCCAAAGGCTGTGAAATTTGTTATTGCAACTTTCTCTTTTCTCATTCAGTAGTGTTTGGCTAAGGAACCTGACCCATAATGCTCTAACACCCTCCTTTGTGATTTACACTTTTACAAAAATTAAGTATGTATCTTATCTACTCTAAAAATTGACACCAAACTGAAATTGAAATTTCACATCATTTTTATTTCTTCCCTGCATATTCAGCCAAAGCCTTTCTCTGATCTAAACCAATTCCAAACCTTCAAAACTTAACCACCAAAATATTCCTCAAATTTATCCACATATTTCCATCTGCTCTGGCGTCACTCAAATCCAAGGACCATCAATGCTCATGTGGACTATTACAAAGAGCTTCTGTCTTCTGTCTTTTCATCTTTCTTACAGCCACATCATACAATCTACACATTCTCCTGTAACAGTAAAAACGCTTTCAAATGGATGGATCGTGTGTTCTCAACATTCTGTTTCAAATCTTCCAGTTTCTTCATATCATTTAACATTTAAAACTGTTCAATCACAGTCCTTTTTCTGCTTTCTCATTATCTACCACAATGAGCTTGTGTCAGACCCTAAAGCCTTCCACACTCTTCAGTGCAGAAGTTTTCATTGTGCATTTGGAAAATGCAACTTTTCCCTACCTATGTGTTCTTTCTACTCTTTTCTTTGCTGACTCTTGCTCCATCTTTGTGTTGCTGTTAAAGCATTTTCCTCCCAGAAGGCTTCTCCATAAAATAGAGCAAAACTCATGCCAATAACCACAATTATTTCCTTTTAGAACACTGTTTTACTTCATAACAATCACTTTATGGTTTTGTATTATATTTGTTTTCTGCAATCTAATTTGCTAACCTAACTGCTCCTAACTGACCCAGAAACTTCCATTTCTGTTTTGAATATATCTCCAAATTTTTCACTATTCCTTTAATAGGGCAGGCACCAATAATCATTGGTACAAAAATGAGCTAATGTATACCTTTTCTCTGTCCGATGGTCACTTTTACACAATATTTCATAAAACACTACAACAATAGTTATCTCTTCACAGGATATTATGTCAAAACTGCTGAAGAACATGTTGTTTTCACTTAATTTAATATTAGTATCTTCTTGAAATATAGCACTGTAGAAATATTTTTCTTTTGCTTTCTTGCCTGCTATTTAACATTCATCTGCGCTAAAAAAGGCTCTGACAAAAGCACCTTAGATGTGATCCAAAAGAAGATTTATTAAAACTGTAAAATGTGTTATGTGCTATACTAATTACATGACAATTAATTTAAATGCCAGAGCACAAAGAGACACAAGAAAAATTTTACTCTAAGATCTCCTTTATCATAGGCCAAGGGTTAAGAGCAACAACAGTGAAATAAAATTATACTTTCAACTTTCTAGAGCTTTCGATTATAACTGGTCCTTTCATGACTGGGCCACATCAGAGAAGAACACATAACTGATCTTGAAGCACCAGTAGAAGAGTTTGGTAGCAGGAAACCCAAAGACTGTTTATGGTGAATATTCCTATGAAACACAGTCACAGAGACATTTTCTGTGTGTGTCACCAGCCCTGACCATCGCTCTCCTATTCTACAAGGTGGTTCTCATTATAATCATTTTATTATTGCTACTAAACCATGCTGAAGGAGAAAGAATGATGATAGACTATGAGGCAGTATTATTTCTCCATTTTTTTCCTGAAAGATTATAAAATAGTTGATTAAATAGCATACTTGTCTACCACTGACATTCAGATTCCCTACGAATCCTTTTGACAATCATTTTTCAGTATTTTGTAACAAAGGAACTGTTCCATCTTGTCCACAAATATGAATGGTATGTCAGAAATTACCAGATATTCAAGGAAAGTTCATGATGGATATTCTATGAGAAAATCAATAAAGGAAAATATCTACAGAAGAAACACACACAATTGAGAGAAGGAAAAAAAATTTAAAGGGCTATGAAATAAACTTTTGAAAATGAGTATAATTAGCAAATATACACATACATTTAAATAGTACAAGTCATGTTGTGAGATACACATAATGTAAAACAATTGATACTATGTACTCATTAAAATATACTTTACCTCATGTACTTAACAGTTAAAAGAATGATGAAGAAAAAGTCTTGTCCTACTTTCACTTTGTTTTCCTCCGGTACTGGGAATTGAACTCAGAACTTCGTGTTTTGGGCAGGTATGGCACCACTGGGCTAAGTCCACAGTCCCTTATTTTCAGTTTTTGTTTTCTAATGATCCTTCCTTATTCATGTAGAAAGGATTTTCTGACCTATACAATTTTATTTCCCTTTGTGGACTTGATATCTTGATATCACATTTCTGGGAAGGCAATTCTACTGGTGACAAATTTACTTGTGTTTAAATATATATATATATATATATATATATATATATATATATATATATATATATATATATATAAAATATGTATATATAAATGTATGTCCTCAATATATATAGACATATATGTCATATATATATTAATATATATTTTCATTTTCACAGGATATCTTTTACAAATACAAAAGTCTCAGTTGTTTAATTTTTTTTAACATTTTACCCTTCTTGCTTGTGAAATTTGTGAAGCCAAGAGCACCGTAATTCCCAACCATGTTCCTCTATAAGTAGAGTACACTTCCCCCCTCTGCTTTATTCCAAAACTTTCTCTGTGTTAAATAATACTTTTTACAGCTTTAATGTCACATACATACATAGGTATAGATGTTTTGGTATTTACTCTGCTGAATAGTCTCAGAGTCTTTTGTATCCGTGGTTAGCACCTGTCATATTTGGAAAATTTTCAGTCGTTATTTCTTTACTGCTTTTTCTTTCTCTTTCTTAAATCCTCTCTTCATCTGGTATTCTCATTATATAACATATATTAATATTATTTCATAATTATTTGATACATTTTTTGTCATTTTCCTTTTTTTCTATCCATATTCCAGATTTAAGAGTTTCTATGGACATCTTCAAGACCACTAATTCTGTCTTATACAGGATACTAATAAGCCCAACAAAAGTGCTTTATTTCTTTTAAAGTGTTGTGCTTTTTTTTATTTCTAGCATTTGTATTAGTTATTTTCAGACTTCCCACTCCTCTGTTTATATTGTTCTGTTCTTTTTGCATGTTGCATAATTTTTACTACAATTCTTGCTATATTAATTGCAATTATTTTATTTAGTCCAACATCTCAATCATGTCTGTCTGGTTCTGATGTTTGCCTTTCCCTTTCAAACTGTGTTTTTGCTTTTTACCATACTTTGTAATTTACTTGAAATTGAAACACTATCTAGTGAGTTAATGGAACTCAGCCTGGTAAACTTTCACAGTGTCGATTTTGTTTTTCTGGCTAGTAGTTAGGTTATATTTACTGGTGGCTATAATATAATAGTAGAGGCTAAATTTTTCTATGACATTTTGTCTGCTTTTTTGCTCTTAAATTGTTCTAGATGTACCTGAAATAGCAGCTGAAGTACCATTACTGGTAATTTCCTTATGCAGATTTTTTTTTTTTTTGAGACAGGGTCTCACTTTGTAGTTCAGGCTGGCCCTGAGCTCACCATGTAGCCCAGGCAAGCCTCAAACTCAGCAATTCTCCTACCTCTGGCTCCCGAGTGCTGGAATGACAGACATGAACCACCAAGCCTGGTATTTGTGATATGTGGTACTGATTGCCAGTGGGCATGAGTAAACACACCCGGTATTGTTGTATGTGGTTACCAGGGGTCGAACCACGGACCTTGCGCTTGCTAGGCAGGCACTGGAACTACTGAGCTAAATCTCCAGCCCATTATGCAGAATTTTTATTGATGTGGTAATAAAGTAAAGGGAAGACAAAAGTGTCCAACAGACCCATGGTCAGGTCATAGCTGTTCAGTAGCTGGGTGGGGTGTAGTTCTCTCCCTTTCTCAACGTCAGTTGAGCTTTGGTAAAAATCTCATTTTGTCAAATTGGCAAAATAGTTACCCTGAGGACAGACTTATTACAGAAGAACAGAAAGTTGTTGGATCATTTGATTTATTACTTTAGCCTTTGTCCTACTGGAAGCAATAAGGGTTTTATTTGTTTTATTGTCTTTGTTTTTCTCAATAATAATGAGAACCCAATAGGATGCCTGGAACTAGATGTAAGGAAATTGTGGGGTCTTCCTAAGATTGGGCTCCTTTAGATCTAGCATATACTAAGCCACCAGAAACTTTTTAAAGGAATATTTATAATCTTACCAAGCCTGGCTTCAACTCCAGGCTTCTTCTCTGGCGGTTCCTGTCCCTGAAGGGTGGTTCTGCCCACCTTACCATCTCATCTTTCTGGGGCAGTTGTTTGCTTTGAGAATCAAACATACAACAAGCCGAAGAAGGTATTGATTTTTAATTTGTTCAGCTTTTGTCCTCTGCCAAGGAGAGGAGGGATGAAATTCACGTGCTGAACGTGGGAACACAACTTCACATATCCCCTAAACTGCTGCCTCCAGCACATCATCTCTACGCAAAGGACTCAATGATGTTGAAAGAAAGACCTGGCAAGTTGGAAAATCAAGCAGTATATGTTAGAAAACTGAGAGAAACAAGAAGTAAATGTTTCCTGCCTGATTCAGTAGTAAACCCTCTGTACACGGTATTAAATTCACAGAGGTCTTCATTTGCTGACTGCTTGAACTGTGGTCACTTTTTCCTATTTTTCATTAGCTTCGTCCTGCAGTATGAATTTTTCAGTGGTCTTTATTTATAATCATGTTACCTGCTGTTCTCTTTATGGGCCAATTTACATCTTTTGGGAGTAGAGGGGGGGGAATTTCACAGTGATTTAGGAACCAGCTGGATACAGTTACTTGCCATGTTTTTTCTTTGACTATGAAGAGAGCATGTGCTGGGTATGCTGGGACGGAGTCTACTTTTGTCTTCATTATGACTCGGAGATCTTGCTGTTTCTCCACTCTGGAAGAGAAACTCCTGTTGGGGTACTTTGCAAAAAAATCTAACATGCAAATAATTATGTGCTCAGACACGTTGGCAGAATTATCTTCTGTTTCAGGGTCTTGAAGGAAATGCCTGGTCTTTTCACAGAATACGGAAAACATAAGGAGCTCTGACCATGCCTGTTGGGTCTTCTTCTGCCTGTTAAATCTCCTGTGGGGGAAAACACTGGAAGTACTAATAATCTGACAGAAACTGTCCAGGTTCACAGGGTGATCTTTTGCCAATAGGCTCGGTAATATTTAAGGAAAATAATTCTAATGAAGCAGGAGAAAGGCCTGACTATATAACTGTTATCATTTAAAAGGCAATATTTTAACTTGAAAGATGCTATGCTCAATAGCAGCTGAGATAAGTTCTCCATCTTTTTTGTCATAGCATTTTAGTATTAGTCAGCTGGTACCTTCTCAGGTCTCCTACCCCTTGTATATATGACAAACATCTCAGCTTTTTCAAAAAATTCTTCTAATGAGTCACATCCAGGATGAGCCACATTGTATTGCTTTTACAGACTCCTTTCCCCAGTAATTTCTCCATATCACAGCTGACTAAACATACCTTCTGACATTGTAGAAATTAAGTTGATGGTGATAACTATCGTTATATATGTTTCTTTGCCTGGTTAACTCTTCATTGTGTTCTAATAGAGTAACTGATTCTTTCTGATTCATGCAAGTGCTCATCCAAAAATATATCATCTTCTATAAAATCCTTAAATATAATTCAAATAGTGATATGATAAAATTAGGGACACTAGAATTATATATTTTGAATCAACTATACATTTTGAATCAATATTATATATTATACATGTCATACATTTTAAATCAGTTTTGTGTTCATGTGCACAAATCTGTTCCCAGTCTACCATCATCTGCTCTCAGCTCTTCTGAAGAAACTTGCTAGGGGACCTTTCCAAATCATTTCCTGCCCTCTGATTACATATTTATATCACACACTGATAGACCTTTTCCAAAAACCCATTTTCTTTTCTTTCCCCCTTCTTAGGAGACCTATTTTCATGGTACTCCTCCTCTTAAAAAGACCTACAGAGCTTTACGCGTCCTGAGCCCTGAGTGTCTTCCCACTACCTTTGCTCAGCCTCACTCAGCTGTGTCCATATTTGCCTGAAGTGAGTTTGCTCCAGTAGACGGATTTGCAACAGCCATGCCACTGTTCAGAGCCCTCTTTTTGCCCATGATTCATCCTTAGTCAACTCTCACTCACCCTTCGCAGGAAACTTACTTGTTCCACTTTCTCCTCCTCAACATTAGGTTAGATCTCCGATGAGACAAAACACTTTTCCTCACAACTCATCACTACTTATTCAGGCCATGAAAGGATAGCACCAAATGGGTGGGTTTGAGTCTAATCTGGCATTTAATGGAAGAAGTCAGACACAAGCTAGGAAGTGTACTCCTGTTTCAGTCTAACATGAGTGGGTCTGCACAAGTATAACATGAACATAAAGGAGGAAAAATTGTAAGAGGAAAGTACTGCAGAAAACTTCAAATTTAATGACAATTGTACAAGAAGTTAGTGTTTGAGCTAAAATTCAGGTGACTTTTTTTTTGTTTTGACATGTAATACTCTGACTACATATATCTTCTTTCAATTTTGTTTGAAAATTAAATATATTTTTTCAAAATTGAGTTTATTTGTACATTTTAGGTATGTCAAGATCACACATTGAAAGTTTGTAGCAAGACATAACGCATCTTGATGTTCTTTTTTTCCCATTTCCCTGTCCTTCCTACAACCCCACCCCCTACATAAATAAGGTTTGTTTCCATTTTTTTGTTTTTACTAACATATTTTTTCTTTCCTCTCTTTACTTAAAAGGCAACATACTTAAATGTTTTCTATAGACTGCATTTTTGCAAATTTGTCTAATTACTAAAATATGTTTGTATCAAAATCAATGCTCATTGGATTTTCCTATCATTCACAATGGACATATAAGTATAGAGCTAAAAATACATCAAACAGCCCAGTATGCACATTGCCAATTTTGATAAAACAAGAAGATCCTATTGGTATTAGCCAGTGATCAAGTTGACACTTTAACTGCCACATTCTATTTTCTTGTTTCAGATCTCTAAAGTTTGACCAGAGTGAGAGTAGAAGCTGGAAGCAGACAGCTCAGAAGAGTTTGAAAAGTTCTTGTTCTGTCCCAATGGGAAGGAATCTGGAACTCAGTTGGTTATTCAAACATTCTTAAACACTTTATTTAAACCTCTGAATTTGCTTTACTGTTTTATTTTTTATTTATTTATTTTTGAGACAGGGTTTAGCTTTGTAGTTCAGGCTGGCCCTGAGCTCACTATGTAGCCCAGGCAAGCCTCAAACTCAGAAATCCTCCCTTCTCTGCCTCCCAAATGCTGGGATAACAGGCATGAGCCACCACGCCCGGCACAGTGGTGTGAGGTATTGATTGCTGGTGGGCGTGAGTCACCAGGCCCAGCATTGTATGTGGTTCCCGGGAAATGAACCCAGGACCTTGCACTTGCCAAGCAGGCGCTGGAACCACTGAGCTAAATCTCTGGCCCTTTACTTTAGTCTTTCAAGAAATACCAGAAATAGTATCTAACAAAATGCATTGCTCTGATTTGAGATGATTTTTTTTTTTTTTTTGAGACAGGTTCTCGCTTTGTAGTTCAGCCTAGCCCTAAGCTCATTATGTATCTCAGGCAAGCCTGGAACTCAGCAATCCTCCTCCCTCTGCCTCCCAAGCGCTGGGATTACAGGCGTGAGCCACCATGCCAGGAATTGTGGTATGTGGTGTTGATTGCTGGTGGGTGTGAGTTACCATGCCTAGAATTATATGTGGTTACCGGGATGGAACTCAGGACCTTGCACTTGTGAGGCAGTTGCCAGAAACACTGAGCTAAATCTCCAACCCCCGAAATGATTTTTTTTTTGAGAAATTCCAGTGAATCTATCTGTATATCTATATGTATACTTATTTTCCTAAGAATACTGGTGAAATATTTATTAATTCCTCGTGCCTAGTAATTTCTCACCCTATAACTAATGTGAATAGAGAAAGGTTTGAGTTTAACATAATAATAACATGTAAATTAAGGTTCATGGATCTCTGAAACAAGAAGACTGTAGACTACACATGGGAAACTGATAGTTTCAAATAAAAAGCTTCAATTTGAAATAAACTTTAATCTGGAGATTAAACTAACTTTCTCAAGTCACACAGTTATTCACTCAGATAATATATCTAGCTTCAGTATATGCTAATGATTTCAGGAGAATAAGTTTTTACAATGACTCAAACTTTCTCCCTCCCTGCTTCCCTCCCCCTCCCCTGTCTATCTTCAGGAAAGTGATGTGTACAGGAAAAGCAGCACAGATAAGAGAAAGGTCTTTGGAAAATAGGAGCCAGCATTTGAAGAAAAACTGCAGAGGTTGGATCTTTTGTTTCTTATATTCTCAGAGTTTTGTTTATTGCAATATAAAAAGAAGGTAAATGCATTCTCTTGAAGGGTAATTATGGTGAGAATCAAATAAAAGGCAATTTTACAAGTCAACTCAGATATCTGAGTAGTGATGGAAAATATGAGTAGTGGAGAAAATATGAGATAAGTGAATCTCATGAACATGACTGTTTTTTTTTTGTTTTGTTTTGTTTTGTTTTGTTTTGTTTTGTTTTGTTTTGTTTTGAGACAGAGTCCCCCTTTGTAGTTCAGGCTGGCTCTGAGCTCACTATGTAGTCCAGGTAAGCCTCAAACTCAGAGGTCCTCCTGCCTCTGCCTCCCAAGTGCTGGGATTACAGACATGAGCCACCACACCCAGCATTGTGGGGTGTGGTAATGATTGCTGGTGGGTGTGAGACACCACTCCCAATATCATATCATTGTATGTGGTTACAGGGATGGAACCAGGCACCTTGTGCTTGCTAGGCAGGCAGTGGAACCACTGAGCTAAATTTCTGGCTCCGACTGATGTTTTTAAAAGCAAGAAATTTTGGATTTGAGTAGAATGGAACATTTTGCAATTCATCTTGAAAGATGATCAGAACTTTCAAGGTATTATGAATTAAAATATTAAAATTTAATATCTGATTATTTTGTATTTAAAAATGTGCTTTCAATTTGAAAGTGAATTTTCATTATATTTTTCCATATTTAGAAGCTATTGACAAAATAAATCTCTAGAGAATATATAAATTTGACAAATTTTCATTCCAACTGAAGTGAATTTTAAATTTTTAATTATTTTTAGATACTGACAATTAATTCCAGTTCCTTCCCACTTTGCTAATCTACAGATCATTTTTTTAATAGTTTTAAACAGGTTCTTTGTAGTTCACTAAGTCATCCAGGCTAGACTCAAATGTGCGATCCTCCAACCTCAGCCTCCCAGCACTAGGACTGCAGACATGAACCACCATGTCTGGAATGGAGTAAGAAATACTACAGTGCATTGGAAGTGGTTTATACTTTTGTAATCCTACCAGTGGAGAGGCTGCTGCAGGAAAAACATGAGTTAAAGGTGAGCCTGGGCAACATAGGAACACCAATCTGAAACAGATAGGAAAGAAGGGGAAGGGGACAGGAGGGGAGAGGAGGGGGAAGGAAAAGAATAAAAATCTTTAACACAGGTTGTTACTTATTCCCAAACCTAGGATCTTTAGCTGAATCCTTGGCTACCTGAAAATAATTCTCCACGTCTCAGCTTCTGCTGTCAATTGCTTCCTTGTATCAAAATTTTCACCACCAGAATACAACACACATTATGTGACAGCTTTTGGAATATCCTAAAAGAAAACCGATGATGCTCTTTTTTTTTTTTTTTCCTTCTCCCCTTCCTACAACCTACTTAAAAATCAAAAGTAAATGCAGTATCTTTTCTCTGGTATGAGAACCTGTAGATGTAAATGAGTTCTAGAATGTATGATAGATTTTGTAAAATAGGAAATATTCAAAGGGAATGTGGTGGGGGAACGTAATGAGGGAAAAGAATAAGATTTGGAAAGAAAAATAAACAGCATGTACATAAGGGGTGGGGGGTTGTGGGGGCTAGGGTTATGGGTAAAAATGAGAATTAACTTGAGTCATATACTGGTACAAATTCCCCAATGTTGAGTGTGATTGTGAGCTGTATATAAAATGTACCAATAAAGAATTCAATAAAAAATTTAAAAAAATCATACATAGAGGCAGAACTAGCTTCATAGTCATTAACAGTGGTGTTACTGTGGACCCCAGGCTAAGAAAGACCTCAGGCTTTATTGTAAATGTAAAATTAAATTTAAACTTTCTTATTTCTAATTACTGATCTGCTGTAACTTTGAAATGCTTACTGTTTCTGTCAATGAGCCTATGTTTTGTAAATGAAGCCCTATGATAGGACGGAGCATATGTCTGAATAGAGGAGATACAATGTAATATGGGTCTCAGATACATAGTCCTTGCTTTCTAATGCAGTCCATGCCCCAGGCTTCAGATGTCATTCTTGCAATAGACAATATGTGAAAGCTTAGTGAGATGTGGAGGGAAAGCTGAATGCCTTACAATGTTTTCATCTGAGTAAACTGGGGATGCTGTTTCTGAGAGTCTCTACACTGTATAAAGCATATTATTCAAATTCAAGAAGGCAATAGTAGTTGGAAAAGTGCAAAGAACCAATGAACACTTTCATATCTCTTCTTATTTGCATTACTTACTTTGGTTACTAGGCAACCACTTAGTTGGAAATGATAATTTCCAAGCAAAGAGACAGGTAAGCTAACCCATTAATTCTGTCTTTCAGTCTTTCCTTCCTCACCTGGAAGATGAAAACAAAAAGTGTAAGTAGACTGGGTGCGAACAAAAAAAATGGAGTAAAAATATTTCTTAGTACTGTGCATGAATGGTACTTTTTTGATAAATATGTACATGAGTTAAATGTTTTTCTAAATAAATTTCAAGCAAATCTACAATACCAAATTAATTGTTGAATTATGCTAGTAATTTAAATTTTTAGTTTTTATTTATTAAGAAATTAATAGCAAATGAAAAGATTTTATCAAGGTGACAAATTTCAGGGGGGAAAAGGATGTTTTTCTACATCTTGGTATCTTTTACAGCATCTGTTTTTCCTGTTTTGGGAGGAAAAAAAAAGTTGCCCAGAATTTCATTTTTCACTGTATTCTGGAAATTGTGTAGCTGGTTGTGCCAGAGGTGAAGGTTAGAAATCATTCTCTTTCCTCAGTATGAAAAGCCAAATCCTAAGAATGGTAGAAAGGAAAGCTGGAAGCCCACTGACTTCCACAGACTGCCAAGACATTCACACAATTCACGGGCTATTGGTGTCCAGATTTCTCAGCATGAGCAATAAACTTCTATCATGTTTAACCAACTATTAGGGCAGCTCTTCTACTCCCAAGCTCGCCTAATCCTATCAAATACATAGACTGTCTTGAAGAGCAGTTTCACAAGAAGCCGATCTCTCATGCATTTTTCACGATAGACACTGTCCTGAAGAATTTCTTTATGAGAAAACTAGTGAGTAGGTGATCTAACTGTCCCGCAAATATATATTCTACATCCACTTCTTGATTAACAGATTTTAAATGGACCTAGCTAGGCAACAGATTTTTCAGCTTTAGTAAGTTAATATTGGCTTCCGCCTTAATATTTTCAGTATGATAGAACAGAACACCCGGGGCTGTGTGCGTTACAGAGAAAAAAAGGCTTCTTTTGACTCTTGGTCAGGACATTGAGAAGCTCATGAATATGGAGCCAGGCCCTGCTCAGCTGTTGCTCAGGCTTCTGGTACTTCCTCTCATGGTGGGAAGTAGAGAGCAGGGAGGGAGGTATGAAGGAACCAGCAACCAGGGGAGACGTGTTCTCTAACAACACGTTCTGCATGTAACTAACTCATTCTCCCAAGAACTAGAACTCAGTCGTGTGAAGAAAACACACCTTAGGAAAGTTGGATTTTATAGAAGAGGTGAAATATCTGCCTGGAAAATGGGAGCTAAAAATATAAACCAACTATTTTATATATGGCATTCACAACGAAGTATTTTTCATTAAAATAAAATAAACCTCCACAATGAATAAAATTGAGAGATGCTGTAATAGCTCATTCTTTTGGCTATTTAAAGAAGTGAAAGCGGTAAACCAGTGCATTACAGGAGACACCTCTAAAGAATTACTGAAAATAAATCTGAGAGAAATAACAAGAGGTCCATTAGGCATGTGACCCAGGTAAGGGATCCTATGGAGTTGTCTTGCCACAGTGTAAAATTGTGAAAATGAAGAGTAGCTGAAATTAAACCAATGAAATACATTTGAGAGAGATCTGTTTATGGAAATACATTTATTCACATATTGATTATCTTTCCCAAAAAATACATCATAAATGCTTCCTTTTATTATAGTAAGTGGTCAAAATCTGTGCCTATGGAAAAATACTTACAAATCATCAGTTTTGTTGTGTAATATGAGTCACTTTTACTTTTACTAAAAAGTACTTTATTCTCAGGTAAACAGAGGACTGCAAAAGGTACAGCAGGGTCAGGTGGCGCACATCTGTGACGTCAGCACTGGAGAAACTAAGGGAGAAGGGCCGCAAGCTGGAGGATTTAGGGAGACCTTGTCTCACAGGTGCCAAGACTGGCTCCAGCCCCCTGTGCTCTGTGTGCGTGCGTGCGGGCGTGAGTGCATGCGTGTGTGTATACATATGAATATAGATGATGATGATGATGATGATGATGATGATGATGATGATGATGATAGATCGATCGATAGATAGATGATAGATACTTAAAATATATATTTAGAATTTTATTTTGACACTAAACTAATGATAGTATCTATATAATAGAAGCCAGATAATATGTTCAATCCATTTCTAAGAAAACAATAAAATTAGGAGGCAGGTTCAGTGTTTGCCCTTGTGGTAAAGATACGAATGAAGTGGCCAGCTTCTGACATTTATCTGTGCCAGGGTGTCATTCCAGGATATCGTGGAACTTTACTACTTTGTTCCAGGGTATCATGGAACATATATATATATATATATATATATATATATATATATATATATATATATCTCACAAAAGTACTCTAGAAATATAAAATATCACTGTATAGCAAGCCAGAGAGCAGTAGTTTGTTGCTATGAGGTCATTTTTCAAAGACACACAGCTAAGAAAGAGATTGGATTCTGTCTGTTACTGTTAGAAAGAGAAGCCGCAGATATAGAAAGACAGTCAAAAGAATACATTTGTGCAGGCAGAGGAGCCGTATTCATTGTCTATGGAAAAGTTGGTGATGCTGTCCATGGCTGAGGTTCGTAAAAATTGCAAAATGTTTTCTTATTTCATCCACCACTTTAATCAAGTTTCAGTTAGCACCACTGACCTCAGCCACCGGTGTGTTCCACTGGAAGCCAAAGGAAAAAGAGATGGTAAAGACAGACAGAGGTTGGATCCATGCACAACCAGGGCCTTATGTTTTTTTTATTTGATCCCTGTTAAAAATAGGTCAGCTCAGCTGTCTTACTCAGATGAAAATGTAATAAATGTTTACACAATTCATCACTTAAAGACTAAATTTAATTTCCTACTTGGACTTCTGTCTGTAATAAAAATGTGGGAGAAAGGACATACATTATTTACTGTTTAAGACCAAGTATATAAAATGGACCCATAAAGAATTCAGTTAAAAAAAAAACCAACTAGAATCTTTGAGATAAGCAAAGCAGTCTTTTCCATGGTTATTTCTCCAAATTGCTGCACCCATCCTGCGCAGTATGGACTGATTTGACTACATGGTCAGTTCTGTTCATTGATCAAGCAGCGTTCTTTGAAAAGGTCATCAGAAGCGTGGAATATGTCACTCTGTGACTAAGCAGAGAGACACTTATCCTAAACATCACACTAAGTGGCATTTAATTGGCCTTTCAAAGGCTGACAAGTCTGGAAACTGATGAATATAACTTCAGCATTTTTGATGAGGGTTAGTGTTAGAAGCAGGATACTGCAGAGTTATAAATTATTTAAAGCCACATTCATTGACATGTAGTGGGGAATTTTGAAGTTTCCCTGCCTGTCAGTGTCCTTTGACCACGAATTTCAATGTATAAATTTTAGTTTTTTAAATTTAAATCCTTTAAATTTTGACCTATAAATATCATTCAATAATGAGGTACTTTTGCACATGAATAAATTACCATATAAAACCTCTTGACTTCAGAATAGGTAACTTAAGACAGGATGCCGGGGGAGGGGTAGCTTGATAAACAAGTAAAAGGAATACTTAGAATCTTCGTAGAACACAAGAATGATAAGGCATTTCCAATACTATTAATGGGGAAATTTGTCCATTTCTCAGTTTTTATAGAATATCTTCATTCTTTTAGTAAAAGACTACAATCCACTGAAAACATTCTGAGTATCTTTTTTAGCAAAACTAATAACCCAAGCCTGTAGAAGAACTGACAATATGTGTATACAGAAATCTGACTATAACTGAGTATTCCTGAAATATAGTTTCCTATGCTTAAACATATTTCTTTGCTAAATACATATACTACCAGTTAAGTTTATGTGTATGTTTTAAACATTAGAAGTGATTTACTTAAAAGGAAGAAAAGTAAACTGGTTAAGTAATGAGCATGAAAGAAAAGATTTTTTTTTTTTTTGAGACAGTCTCAGTTTATAGTCCAGGCTGACTCTGAGCTCACTATGTAGCCCAGGCAAGCCTCGAACTCAGCAATTCTTCTGTCTCTGCCTCCTGAATGCTGGGATTACAGGCGTGAGCCACCACGCCTGGCACTGTGGTATGTGGTATTGATTGCTGGTGGGCGTGAGTCACCATGCCCAGCATTATATGTGGTTACCGGGATCAAACTCAGGACCTTGCACTGTGAGGCAGATGCCGGAACCATTGAGCTAAAGCTCTGGCCCAAGATATACTGTTTTTGAAGTTGAGAAATTATTGCAGCTGAAATAAAAGTCATAATTACCACATTCTAAGAAACGGGGAAAAAAAAGGAAAGAGAAAAAGAGCAATGGGAAAAGAACAAAAGCAACCCCACACAAAGAAAATATAGTTAATTTTTCCATCTTAAGGTAACTACATCTTAGAATTTTATTCTCTGTAATATTTTCTCAGATAATAATATTAATAATTTTTTAAAAGTGCGGGATATGTTATCCACATGAGTTTTCCTATTTTTTAAAGGAGTATTTGCTTGTGTTTCTTCTACTTGTTTAGGTAAACCTCGGGTGTAAATGTGATATTATATTGAAACACATTAAGCATAGTGTCATGCTTTAACTTTAAATGAAAGTAAAACTGGAATTTCAAGCTCCCACTCACTGGGTTCTAGCCAATTTTGACTGTTACACAAGATCGTGTATTTAAATATTATGGGAATTTCTGAACATAAATGTCAAGAAGTTAGCTATTTCATTTCTGACAGACTGTTTTCTTACACTTGTTCTAGTTTTGGAATGACTTAGAGAAAGTGAACCTGAATCATATTAAACTCATTCTTTTCAACTACTAAACTGTTCTTTACTTGTACTTTAAATTATTATCGGTTTTGACACAAATATATACCAATGATAATCTACTAAAATGTGAATGGACTAAAGATACATTATTTAAAACAGGAAATGCCATTCTTACTATATAAGATTTAACATGAAATCACTCTTATTACTCTATATACTACCTTTACTTAGTATCATTACTATCATCAAACCTGTAAACATTTTCAGTATGGTAGTCATGTCACCATGCAACATATAGAAATATATTACTTGTCAAGATGACCTGTAGCAGAATTTTTTTCTTCTAGAAAATAAGCTATACACTTGTCCCAAACATCTGTTGGTAATTTTAAAATTTTTCTTTATCAGTTTACAGGAATTTAGAATACCTCCTTACTCTTTTAATATAGCCCTACCTTTTAAGATTTAAAAATAGCTCTTCAAACTCTTATTTTACTATTACTGAGTTCTTGTAAAGTAGAGGCTTAAATTCAGTGGGGCTCAGAACCTTGAAAATTATAACATATTTTGTTTTCTAGGAATCATGCTGATTATGGACACACCAATGATAATGTTTTGTCTTTAAAAACTATTCAATTTCTGTTTAGTTCTTTCTATAGCATGACTCAAAATTGCATTTATTTTTTAACATTAGCATGTAAGACTACTGAGTCTATTTTGCAAAAGCAGAGTCAGGACTATGGTATCACCCTATCTGGACCAATCACCTCACCCCAACTATCACCTAAAGAGATGCCTTCTTGTACCTTTGCATGGTGGGCTGAGCTTAGAAGAAACACTGTTAGTTACTTGTTTCTCTTTGCTGAAACAAAATACCCACATGTAAAGTTAAAAGGGAAGAGGTTTGTTTGGCTTATGGTTCCTAGAAGTTTCAGTCCACATTCAGCTGACTTCGAGGCTGAAATGGCAAATGAGTATCACAGAGGAGAAACAACTCCGTGCACACAAAGTGGCCGAGGTAACTAGGGACCCTTTACCACGTCTCTCTACCTCTTTTATCCCGTCCGGACTACTGGGATCAGCGCGGGACTGAACCCCTAACTCAGGTGTAGTGGTTTAGCAGTCACAAGCCCTCAGTCCCAGAACCGCACATTCCAGACTCAAAACCTCTGAAAAAGAAGGCCCCACTTTATCTATCTGGGGTTTTGGGGGACATGCAAATATGAACAATAACAAGCACTATACCTGTGCAGCCATATTGACCACTCTTTGTGACTCACTTAGGCTTTTATTGTTTTGCTACCATGGTTTTATTAATGTAAAAAAATAATATTCCCACTTCCTCCTACCACTCACTCCTCCCTCCTCACAAATTATTCTTCTTATCCATGAAGCGATTCATTTGAAAATGGCGTCTCCTATAGTGATTTATGTGTTCAGGAGAAAGACCAGTTCATGTGGCAACATGTGCACCCAGTTCCTTGTCACTGGGGTCATTTTAAAGTGAAACAAAAAATTACACTCTCTCAAGGTTCTTTATATTACCAGAATCTCTCAGTTCTGTTCTCATTCACATTTTGTTTAGTTTCAATTTCCAATTCTAATTCTAAAATCCATTTTAAAGGTAGCAAATATTTAAGGGAAGTTAATAAAATCTATAACTATCCTTTTCATGTCTATATATATAACATTTCCATAACAATTTGCTACCCAGAAAGGAAAATATATTTTAAATCTATATGTGTCTACTGTAATCTTAACTACAAATCATTATTGCTCTTCATCAATTTGTTATGGGATATGTTTTATAATAATACAGTTTTTAAAGCTAGTTTTGGGGTTCTATAAGGAAATACATTTGCTACATACGAGATGTTATTTTTCCACCAGTTATTGCAAAGATTTGAAAGATTGGTTTGGGCCCATCCAATGCTGGTTCTCAGGCTTAAAAGAAATCATTGAATGTTTCAATTTTATGAAAAGGCAGAGAGCACCATTTAATTTTTTTTTTTTTAGTAGTACATGCTTGTAGTACTTGTTCACACTCTTTGCTGGGAATTAGCATATACACATAATACATATTAATTCCTTTCTTTCATACCCTATCCTTCCCCTCCTTACCCCAGAAGTATTTTAACATATTAAAATTAGAAAAGTATAAAGATAAAAAATTTTTAAAGAATCAAAAAAATTAGAAAAATATTATAGAGTCCCTTAAGCTTTATCTCAGATAAAGGTTAGTTCAACTGATGCTTCCTGGTGCCCCCTAAGTCTCAGGGAGTCACTCCCTAATGTCACGCAGTCCTGTGTCCAAGGTCCCCCTTGACAACATCTCAATTTATTTTCAGGATTAGTGCAGTGCTGTGCAGACAGCAGGCTCTCACAAATGCATGGGAAAGAATGGATGGATAACCAAGAACAAAAAAAGGAAAGAAATAAAAAGAAATTCCAAAGAAACCTAACCAAAGTGATGTTACTCTATTTTAAGAGGAAGCTTTGCAAGATAAAACTTTGCAAGATAAAGAAACCTGTCATTTTCATTTTAATGTTTGTTTTAATGCAACAAATCATCTGGTTTCTTTATTATTAGGTGTGTTGATTTCAGGTGCATGGAAGTATGCTTGTAGATTTCATTAAAGCAGACAGAAATGAAGATAGAAAAAATTTAATGACACTGTCAAAAGCAGTATTGAACACATCACTCTTAGGCACTGAGAAATTGGTGGCTATGATTTCTGATGTTCAATAAAACTATTGTAAATCAAGGGTGAGTAAAAATGAGTAGCTTGTTACACATGTTTGGAATTTATATGAGAATAATTTCACTCAAAAGGCTTAATAATATGCTTCCATATTTATTCACAAACATGAGTATTTTTTCTAAAGCAATAATATCCACGTAGACAATGATCATTATTCATGATGGTGACATGGGTGCTCAGCCAACTGGAGGCATTTTTATGTGGTACAATTAAATGAATTAAAGGAAGAATGTGAAATCAAACATGGTACTATTTTTGGCACATCTAGTTAAGCACAGCATATGTGAAAGCTTTCTGTGGCTCTAAAGTGTGTAGATCATGCGACTTAAAGTATGAACTTAGCACATGTGCACTTAAAATTAAACCTATTTTTTTTTACCTATGGCCTTGGTTTTCATCTGGAGTATTTGTCTGAATTGAGAGTAACTGAAAGATAGACATGTATAAACTCTTTTGTCAGATTTTCCTAGTTTCATTATAATCACTCTCTGAAAACTAAAGTTACATTATATGAATTGAAAACATTTACTGTTAGTAAAACTGGTTGTCAGTTTGTAAGAGTGATAGAGCGAAAATTGCAGATAAGTTATATAATTTAAGGAAAATGTCATAATGATCTGGTTTTGCTTGGCTTCTACATGTACATATATCATACATTTCCTCTAAAATTAGAAAGAAAAAATGTTGCACTATTCACAAGGCAACTCAATTTTAACCACGTGGTATGAACTGAATCTAAGTCCTACAGTCTCATCTATCATGTAGGATTTTGTTGCCTTTCGAAACTTAACTACATAAATGCTGAAATTTAATTTCATATGGAAAGATCGGTCAGAATATTGGACTGGACAACAATGAACAATAGAAGAAATCTGGAGAAAGGAACCTTCCGTGTTTCTATTGTTTCATTATTTTTTTTTTAATCTTAACCGTTTTCTTGTTTTTGGCTTTATTAGTAGTTAGGTTTTCCCTTTTTTCTGTTATATCTTCATGAGTGCAAAAAAAATTATAACAAATTTAGTCATAGACCTAATTTTTTTTTTTTAATTCCTGCATCAGGACAGCCTCAACACTGCTAAAGAGAATGAGAATTACCACCGGGAAATGGCAGAGGGTTAGTTTTATAAAGTGGAAATGAAGAAAGTGAGTAATTAAGAAAAATGTTGATTGATTAATATTAGCTACTTATGGTTACCCTTTTGTAAGGGTTAAATGTGAAAGTGACAGTCTTCATAAGTTGATTCAAGTCGACTGGAGTCTTTTTCTTCGGAAAAAAAAAAAAATACTGGTCTGGGGCTATGTCTGCTTCCTAATCATTTTTATTACTTGGAATTGAGCATTTTGGCTTGGTCTCATCTTTTGAGGTCTAGTTCAGTGAAAACCCCCCATCAAAGTTTACACAAAGTAAAGTAAAATGCCAATCACTGTCTTATTGGTAGCTCTATTAAATAATCTCACACCATACCTAGGAATATTTGGGCAAATTAATTTTAGTCAACTTTAACATACAGATTGATATTGAGATGGACATAAAGGACTCTGGAATGATTGAGATCTGATTATAAGTTCTATAACTCCCTGAACTGTGTGAACTTTGCAGATTGATTTATCACTCCTGGTCTCTTTTCCTTCTTATACACATTAAAAATAGTATTTCTTAACTTTTCTAATATTATCAGTGTTTAACATGTACCACATACAAGTCCTTAGAATGTGGTAGAATGGCTCTTAGCAGTTTTTATACTATATGATAGTGATACAGGTTAGCCAGTAATCCAAAATGGTGTATAAACGAACAAAAATAATTCAAACAAGGGCTGGAGGTTAAGCTTAAGTGGTACTGTGCCAACCTTGGACGCAAAAGGACCTGAGTTTGATCCCCAGTACTGCATAAATAATAATAATAATAATAATAATAATAATAATAATATAATTCAAACATAGTGAAACTTCAAAATTTATGTCTATATAATCTTTCTTTACCTTTCTGATTTGACCAAAGGCCTCCAACTTCCAACTTAGTTTTCTTCCTGAATATGCTAGTCTTTTGGTCCAGACAAAAATGGTAATTGGAGTTTGCTGCCTTACAATTAGCCCCGTCTATTTCAGAAAGCTGGTCAATCTGGTGTGCAGATTCGAGCCCTGATATACCATTCAACTAAAGCCCAGGACTTGACATAAGTAGACATCAGTATATGTACATATTCTACATGCATACCTGTGTTTGAGTAAACCACAAGTCAAAATGGAGATTCCTCAGTTGGTGCCATGTGGTAAATTACTCAGCTATGTCTTTTTGATCCTAATGATAATTTTTAAAGTAAGGATATGTTTTATCATAGTTAATAATGCATGGAATACTTTGTATATTTTAAAGGCAATGATATAACTAGTGTAGTGTATTAGGAAACTCAGTATTTAGGAAATGATCTGTGATTTGCTGTATCTCTCTATCCATAGAATTATCCATGATTCTGATTATAAAATAATCTATAGACTGGCATATTGAGGCATAATTTGATTTGAATACAGTACTTTAAAATAGAGAGAAACTTTGTATCATAAAATAAAATTTATTTATTTCTTTGCATACCAGAAATCAAACTCACAACTCTGATTTACAAGGCAGGCATGGTACGACTGAGCTAAATCCCTGGCGGTTGTATCATAAAATTTCCCCTGACATTTGCTTATTGCCAACATTTTCTCCCTAGAAGATCATTGCTATCAGCATACAAAAATGCTATTTTTCTTTAATATTTCTGTAACCTTTCGGCAACATGACTTACTTAATCACTCATTCTTTGAATAGTAAAATTTTGGCTTTACCCAAAGAAAGGACTGGCCATTTTCCCCAAAGCTTTCAGCAGGCAAAGTCTGAAAACTTGGGATTTCTTGACTGAGTGGAGTATGCTATTCATGAGGGACCTCTGGCATTACATGTTATGATTTAAATTTTCAGGGTGACACATGGTGTCCTATCTCCAGGGAATGGACAGATGACACTGTGATTTACTTAATCAGTCTAATCAATTAACCCTCAAAAAAAAAACTTTGTAAAACTCCTGGACACTGTAGTTTGATAGGCTTCTTGAGGGTAAATACTTTGAGCAGATGATATACAACAATTCTGTGGAATAACACATCCTGAAGACAGTGAAATTTTAATGTTTGGAATCTTTATAAGCTCTCCCATATATGCCTCTTCCCTGTGCTAGATTAAATGTATGCTTTCTTGGTAATAAACAATTGCTATTTAAAAAAATAAGTAAATAAGAGAAAAAACAAGTCAAGGGTCTATATTGTCATCACCAGTCATTTATTGTATGAAATTTTTTTTCACAAGTTCTGTCCTCAATCTTAAACCGAATATCTTTAACTCTCATGGGATCACTTTAATGTAACGGGTAGATGATGTAATTTTTTTTCTGTGACTTTAACAATAAAGGGGAAATAACATTTTTGTAGTGAACATAAAGCCTACACTTAAGGATTTCTTTGTTATTATAGTTGACCTAGGTCAAGTAAATTTCATTTTGTTTTCAAATGTTCATTGTTTGTTATACTATAAAATTACTCAGAATTTAGTTGTAAAGAAACTCTAATTGTAGCCAGTCTGAGTGATGCAAGATACTATAACAAAATTCAATATGTTCGGTAGCTGATAACCTGAAATTTGTTTCTCAAAGATATGGAGAGTAAGAAATTCAAGGTCATGCAACTTGTTGATTAATGTATGCTTGGGTCTATTATCTGATCAATAGAAATAATATCAAAGGCAGCAGGTAACAAGCTCTCTGCAGTTGTTTTTATAAGGGCACTAGCATCCTTCATCATCCTCTACCCTCTGAAAGACTTCACCTCCTGACGCCACCTCTCTGGGGGATTAGCATTTTAACATACAAATTTTAGCTTTCAAACTGTAGCATAACTCAGTGGTCTCTTACTAATAAATTACTTTTGTCTTATAAAATTACTCATCAGATATACTATGAACTTTAATAATTGTCCCAACAAAAGAATAAAATTATCTGATTTTAAAATATTCCAACAAATTTCACCTGGAATTCAATGAATTGCATAACCTTACCCAGATCATTAAGTAAACCTTCAAAAGGTCTATATTGTGAGTGGTTTACCCAACATGCTCAGCTGCCAGAATTTAAAGAGAGAAGCAAATGAGCTGTGGCTTAGGGCCTCACCTGTATGTCACTTTGTAATATTATGACTGGAGTTCATTTTTGACAAATGCCCCTTTTGCGGTCCCTTAATTTCTGCTGGAAGTTTATCCTACTTGCTGGCATTTATGTTGGAGATTAAATTTCTTTCTAAACAGTGCACACTTCCTTACCTCTGGGTTTGTTAAGTCCTATTCTCAGTTGGTCCACACTGATAGCCTCCCCCTCTTCATCCAGTTGTACAGCCAGATGGAATCCATTTTCCAAACCTTCTTCACTGACTTGGAATTCAAAGAACAGACCCCACCACCAACACCAGTACCAAAACAACAACAACAACAATTAACTGCATCCTCATGCCTCACCACCTGAACATTGGCACTTTGGCTGATATCTTTAACATTAGCCCCAGTAAACAGAAGCTGCCTAGAGAAACACAGGCTGGCCAACACATGAAAGACTGCTTCTGTCTTGGATGGGGATGAC
>PVIC010012344.1:0-39705 GCA_004025085.1 Thryonomys swinderianus | reverse complement strand
GGCAAAAGGCTATAATCTCAAAACATGAAAGTGTTAGAGAATGGCTGACTAAATTATAATGCTACTCTTCAGTTAGATCTTTTTTGCGAAGGCAAGAAAAGTGGGACAAAATTTCTCATGAGCAGGCTTTTATGAGTCTTTCTCTCTGGAAAGGTTCAAGGATATGGTATTTAAACAGAACTCTCAAGAAGAGGAAATTGATATCATTGACTATCCCATCCTTAAATACCTGACTGCTTCTCAGGGGGACAGGTGTGGCTTCTGTTTAACAGGAACGACCATGCTGTGTGGTGCCCTTGACCTCCCAATCCTCAAACTAGTAAATCAGTCCCCTCCCCGTACTTCTCAGACAGCTTTGAGACCCACAGACATCTCACCCTACGCCTGGGAGAGGACCACTTGAGCCCAGGTTCTCTTTTAAGCAGCATGGACCTAACAATGCAAAGAACAAGTAAGCTGACTTTCAGAAGATTTTTGTAGGTTCCCAGATGGGCCTCCAGGCCTCTGTGACCGAACTGTTAGACACAGCCTTCTCAGTGTCCAATAACTGGGATCCATATGAAAATGAAAGAAGAAAGGCTGAGAGAAAAGAACAGACTAGACTTATGGTTGTCCCTATTGGCAATGCTTGAAGCACACCCCTGCTGACCAAGGGAAAACCCAAGACCAATCAAGGGTACTTGGAACCTGGACGTGGGGCATGCAACTATATCAAGTCATTGCCTGGGCTTTGCTCCCTATGTCAGGAAGTCTCTGAGCCAAACTCACAGCACTGGAAGATTGACCCTCCCCACTCCAGAGGAGGGTGGTTCAGCCGGCATCCTCACCTCCCTCTCTGATGAAGAGGGGGCCTTATGATAGCCCAGCACACAAACATTTCCATCCTTGTGAAGGTTTGCAGGTGATGCTGAACATCACTGCTGAACAATTCAATTATTCTGTTTTAGCTTCCTTCTGTAAATACTCTCCTCTAGATCCATAGCCATAATGGGGCAAAGGGAGGCCTCGTCAGAGCTTTTTTAACTCCTGCTTTGACAGTTCACTTTGAAGATCAGACATTCAACCAAGAATTTTTAATTATCCCATGTTGCTGTGATGTCTTACTAGGAAGAGATTTCCTGGTAAAATTAGAGGCGGGTTACCTTCCCAAGAAGGTCACTGTCATTGATTGCAAAGAACATGAAAGAGTCATGTCTAAAGTCTCTTGGAAATCAAAAGGCTGATAAAAGGGCTAAAAGGGCAGCTTTACAGTCCCTGAAGACCCTAGCTATACTCCTAGTTCCTGAAGAACCATTAAAACCAGTTTGGAAATAAAGCATTTCTTTTTCAAAGGATATAGAGGAAAGCTATAAAAATCCAACACAAGAAATGGCCACTCAGATTTTCACAGGATAAGTGACCAGGTCTGAAAGTGCACCCTCTCTTACAATAGCTCAGTACACTTCCTTTGCTAAAATCTGAACAAAGGGGAGAACTACCCAAAAGAAGAAAGCTACTCCTGTGAACCTCAGGAAGACCTGAGACTCCTCTTTAAAAAGTGTTAGTCCAGTTCTTCTCTGAGACCTGCTAACTAGAGTTGCTAACAACCCTTAAATCCCCACAGCTAAATGAACACCTGTAGATACAAAAGGTCTTTCTAAAGCTACATCTCTCAGGATCCCACTAATTTAACTAGTATCTCTCTCTGCCATATTTTCTCCCTCATAGGAAGCATGGAAATCTGACATATGACTTCATATATTTGGGCTCTACCTCCTCAACCCAATCTTTAAGTTTCTCTTAAAGAGAAAAGACAAATTCACCAGCTCTTCTCCCATTAAAGAGGCAGCTTAATAATTCTTCACATATAGATATTAACTTGTTTTTTATTGGCTTTATGTAGGTTGTGATTTTTTTTTAACCCAGCCAGTGAGCTACAACATCCCAAAGCAGTTAGAGAGCACATAATCCTGGTAGGTAGGGTCTTCAGCCCCTTTCACTTAGAAGTAGCTATACACAGACAGAAATCTTTGTACCCTCAGCATCACATACAGAATTATGGAGATGGATATCTTTTAAGGGGAAATGAGGCAGGAGATTAGGATGTAGCATACTGGCTGGATGAGTAGGTGTGACTTGTCAGTCACAGAGATGTGGGACACATGAGCCCCAGCCCTGCCCCTGGGACCAATGCTATCTTCAGTTCTTTTTTCTGGAACTCAATTAAGTTTTGATGTCAGCCTGAAGATTGGGAGATACAGAAGACCCTGCCCATGGCCTGCTCTCACTCTGGAGAGTATACTGCTTTTCTTTCTTTAAGTGGCCCATACTCACTCTGTAAAGCACATTTCTTTTCTCACTTTGAATACCTGTAGTAAACTGTCTTGACCACTTCTTTGTTCAAGGCAGCAAAACCTAGAAAGTATCTCAGAGGAGAGAGCCAGAACGCCCCAAAAGAGGGGTTGGTAAGAGACAGAGTGTCTAAGGTTTGAAAAGTGCAGATAACAAATAACAAACGTAAGGAATAAAAAGAATGAAGACAAAAAAACTGGATTAACTTAATTGCATATTAGTCTGCTTCCTGAGAGTAAGTTCAACAGAAATCTCCAATCACAGACAGGATACATCAAAAGGTGACAAATCACTTGATTCCCAGAGTCCTTTCTCGTAATTTACTGAGAAACAGAAGTAAACGAAATGAGGAAAGAGCCTACAAGTGGAGTCCTGGGCACAAAATAAAGTCTTGGAGGCAAAAAAGTCTTTTCAAATATTGTGAACATTTGTTAGGAATAATGCTTCATTATCCATTCATTTCTTTCAGACTATTAAACACATGAGTATAGAATGAGCAGAGAATAGAGATTCATGGAAAATAACAGAAATAACAGGCAGAAGTCTTAAAGTAGAGGTATATTTCCCTTTTCAAGAGTGGGGAAAAGCTTTGTAGGTATAAAAACCTTAAGTGAACATAATGAGTAGCAATTAGGGCAGGTGCATTTGCTTTCAGCTCTCACTAAATAGGAGTGAGAATCAACTCTATAAAAATGCAGTGAGACACTTAGAAATGGGGAATAAACTTTTCCATGACCTGGAGAATAAAATGGGAAGAAAAAAAAAGTAGGAATGTAGTTATGTAAGAAGCAGTTTAGTTATTTAATTTATGAATAGGCCACAAGTGATAGAGCCCAGGTGAAGATGAGGTAGAAGCCTATTGACAGGAATCAAAAGAAAGAGGAAATGTATCTGGAATGACCTTGACCTGGAAAGGATCCCCTCTACAGCCAAGGCTGGGTTTCCAGGAACTTGGAAATGCAGATAACCAGTTTTCTTTAAAAACTGTATTTCCTTTCAGATCTGGACCCTATCTAGTTTAGAGAACCTGAGTCCCAGTTGGTCACTTTCAACCCAGAGAAGCACTTGTGAAGGGTGAACAAAAGGGCCCTGGTCTCCCACTGCCTGGGATCCCTTCTAGATACAAGGATGTATTTTTCTTCTTATACTTCTAGTAAATACTCCTCTAACTTCTTTCTTTTTGTTGACTTTATAAGACAATGGGCTCAGTTTGTATGTCCATAGCTTTTGTGTTTATACTGTAATGTCTTGAATTCGCATTGAACCTAATTGGCAGTTTTAAGGATATCTTTTTGTACTTTTAATTACGGGTAGGGACATATCTAATTTGGGGAAATGTTTTTACTACCAGCATTTTAAACCTTATCCTTTCTGTTTTATTTTTTTCACTTACACTTTCTGAACATATTACAATTGACCTGTCCATTATTCTTATTATTTGTCATATTCCTCCTTAGAAGATAAGCTTCTAAAGAGATATTTATAAAAATGACTGCTCATGGTAAACAAATATTTATATAGTACACCAATACTTATTCTCACTTGTATGTGAATCTTTTTTCTCTCAAAATGTAAGCAAAACTCCAAATATGTGACCACACCTTGTTGCAACAGCATTATACACCACACCATCCTTGGACACACCAATGATCTCAACAGGACTCTTACTAACATATAATGCAGTTCTAAAATTATTAGATTGAACATAAGTGAAAAGATAATGATTTTCTTTTAAAGACTAGCACAACATTTCTGAATACAAACCACCACGACAATCTATATTGTGAAGAGAGTTTAAGTGTTTATAATATTAGGGGTAGATATTTTATCACAGCTTTCGTACCATGGCTCAAGTCACCACCCCTCTAGGCCCTTCCTCTGTGCCAAGAGGCAGGTTTAGAAATGGAACAAAGCAAACAAAGATCTGCTTCTCACCTCAAAAGAACTTGTATTACAAAAGGCAAAAGAGAAATTGCCCAAGGATAAAATCAAGTGAAGATAGCAATAGGAAGAGATTAAGCTAAAAGAGAAACATCAATAACAAAAAAAACAAATTTGAAAATTACATATCAAGGCTAAATATCTTAGAAAATTCCTCTACTTATTAGGAGTATATTTAGTTTTCTTATCAAATGCAAGAAGCAGAGAGTGGGTAAAGAAAGGTCAACCATCCTCAAAATGAGATTTCTGGGTTGAGCGCAGATGGGAAGCTTAGAATGGGTGATTATTAGTCCCTTGGCAATTACAGTGTAGGCTGCAGTGGGAGTGCCTCCTTTTCTTTTGGAAGGACCTCATCTTCTGCACACTGAAGACAGTCTGTGTCCATTCTTCAACACTAGTTAATCTAATTATAATCGATAATCTAATGATAGTATTAGTAAGAGCAGCACAGTAAAAGTAAATATGACCTAAAACATCTGTTTTTGTCAGAATCTATTTTACATAATTTGGGGGAAAAAACAATTACTCAATTAAAATTATGATTAATTTTCCTGCCAACAAACTAGTTATGGCATGTTGAGACATAACTCCATTTTCACCTTCAGCCACAGTTAAAAACCTCAGTGGTCACATGACGCTGTGAGCCTCCAGGGCAAGATCACGTAATCTGAAGACCTCCTAGGAATACACAAGTCCTAATCAACATAAATTCCTAGAATCTTCATTTGAATAGCCCCTCATGATTCCAGGATTTTCACAGCTGATGATCTCTGAGTCATCTGTTACATTTGTTTCTCCTCATGTACCAGCTGTACAGAATAAAGATGTGGCAAGCTAGGGGTCTTTTGTCTTTGCTTCCTAGAGCAGCACTGATCAGACCCAAAGCTCAGCCTCTTCTCTGTCTCTTTTCTGTCTATATGTTCATTAATTTGCCTCATGCTGTCATGGCTCACGGGAGACTAGGACTTACTGTGGAGGTACTAGGAACCTCTCCTTTCACTGTCCCTACATGTTTTCTCTTACGTAGAATAAGGGTAAGTGATATCATCAGGATTTATAACTTTCTTTTTTGATATTGTCCTCTACAGATTATTTTCTATGACACTCCATTTCACCATGACTGTTAGGAGATTTTCTTTCCAATTGTTTAAGGATATATACATTTTTCACCAGCCTGAGATCTATTTTATCATCTATTTATATGTATAGAGTTTTATTAATTCAACTACCAACTAATTTATCTAGTTAAATCTGCATATATATAATAAATGAAATTATTTTGCAAATGTCTAATTTGTCTTGAAGTCATTTTGCAGAAGTATGCTTTGTCTTTAGCTATTTATGTAGATAGTCTCTGAAATTTTTAAGCTCACCTAAATCTAAGTCTAATTATTATAGTTTGTCATAGAGGATATAATTGTGTCAAATGGTGACTAATTTACTAAAAACCACTTAGCTATTCTGAGAAAATCAAGTTTAGCAAACAATAAAATCCACTAACAATTTTTAGTGTACCTTTGCTCTTTGTTTAGTAGAACTCACTTATAAAACAACTGTAATTTATTAGCATGAAAAATATTTCACTCAAATTATTTAAATTACTTAGGATATTTTTACCAGAATTTCTCTAACTTTTCATTATTTTTTTCAACATATTTCAAGCTAATACAAAGTCACTGCATACTTTTTCAAGGATACTCAATTGCAGTGTTTCACAGAGATAGCCCCTATTCTTATCCCAAAAACAGAACATTTCAAAACAACTTAATATGCAAAGTAGTCATCTGCTCACCTTACCTTCTTCACCCTTCTCTTTATACTTGAAGGGATTTCAAGAAGTCCTGGAAAGTATTTTCTTCAGTGACAAAAATTCTTCAAACACATCTTAAAAGAGCAATCAATATTCATTGCTCAAAATCAGAATCATTTAACCTCTATATGATTAATGCAATCTACCTTCAACTTTGTTCTTTATAATTTACAAAATCCAAGAACTGTATCATGTATTGTCACAATGTATATAAAATGGAAGTATCTTGAAAGATGTAATGAATAAGAGATAGACATACACTTTCCCATATTATAAGATGAAAATATATTAATAAGACTACCTAGATCAGTTGTTAAATTTGTGCAGCTAAAATGCTATGACTGTCAGCCAACACAAAGCAAAATCTGGGTTGTAACTTGATCCTTAGCCAGAGACAACAATTTAACTTTAGCTAAACAACTAAAAATAACTTTTTTTCCCATACCACCCATAGAAGTAAAGCAATATAATTTCATAAACAGTTTTAGGACAATGAATGTGAAAGGTCTTAGAATCTGGGATCTATTTTCCAACTTTGTCAACTAATTAGGCAAGAGGTTAAAGTCAATACAGTCATTTCCTATGCATTCTGTTATATAATTATATATTTAGAAATAGTTACTAGCATGTCTTTTGTCTTAGGGATTGTACTAGGTGCTGCCAAAACAAAGGCCTATATGATGTGCAAGTGATTGGCCTATAATCTTAGTAAGATGTTTAGATTTTTACCTGGGATAGGAGATTGCTGGTACTTTCCCCACAGAAGAGTAACTTAACAAAGTTCATATTTTGTAAAGGTATTAATTAGATTGTTCTATATATGATGGATGTGAGAGTAGAAGTGATTCGCAATCCATTTTCGAAAACCATTACTTCATTGGACCATGGAGTGATCCACCTTTTGCCATGTAGAAGGAAGGGGCAGTGGTTGAGGCAGAGTGCCCAGGATATGGGCAAATCTTGACAAGTGATGAACCCCAAACGAGGTAACAGTGGATTGGCTCTTCTACTACGACACAGCTTTATTTCAGTAGGTCACGATATATTCGTTCAATTCATGACCATGCACATTTAGCCTTGTGTACCACTGAACTCACAGATGTATAAAAATCTTTTACAATTTTCTTTTCAAGGAAGACCATGATGTGGTTTTTATTTAGTGGCTCAAAGAACACCACTTTCCAGTAGGTGGATTTATTCTTCAAATAATATTCCATTATGCATTTCTCTTCTGAAAGATGTAAAAAGCAATCAGACATTGCAGGGCTGATTGCAATAGAAAGAACTTTAGATCTACAATAAAAGTCCACATTTGGGGAAAGGCAAACTTTAAAACATCAGCCAAAGGTTAGGGATGTAGCTCAGCTGCACTACTACTGGTCTTGCAAGTTCAAGGTCATGAATTCAATTTTGGTATGGCAAAAAAAAAAAAAAAGCACAAAGAAACAAACAAAAAACAAACAATAAAACCCTCAAACAATAGCCAAGAAGAGAAGGAAGAAAAAGAGAGGGAACAGGCAAAGCAGATTTGTAGGAAGGAGTAACTGACTGCAGCCAAACCGTTGTAAGTTTCTTGTTTTTTTCTCATGGAAAACATTGAATACACCTAAATCCATCAGTGTCCAGAACTGTTTGATCCATTTTGCTTTTTCTTCTTGTTCTCATGGTGGTATTACACCATAATATTGCATTACTTCAATTCCTGCCTCATGTGGAAAAATTAGATGATCTCAGACATTTCCTTCAGTTCCACAAAAGCTGCCAGACACCCTTCTGCACTTTTTCTTGGTTTATCCTGGATGGAATCTTTGAGGGCCTCAAAGAATGGCTGGCTTATCTTACTGACCAGAACATCTGTAGCTTTACAGTTCCCAAACATCCTGGGAGACTCTGCACATATAGGTTCTATTTTGACACAAACATCTTGTCCTTTTTTTGCAACATCTACTTGGAGGTGGTCTATTTCAGTACTTGTTCTGATGTCAGCACAGTCTGTGCTAGGGACACACATGTATGTATGTCTCTTGCTTTACCTAACTTGCTTCAAACCTTACCATTTGTGGATCTCCAGAATAAAAAAAAATACTGAAGGAAGATGTTCATTTTTCAGGGAAATACTGTTGTGCTTAAATTCTTCTTGTCTCTTTTTCTTGTATTCTGTATATACGTATTTTGTAAAAGCATCAAATAAATGATAAAAACTCCCTGCACTAAAAATTCTAACTTTTAAACTATCAACTGCTTCTTGATCACTCCATTCATTCACCTCTCACATCAAAGGCCAAAATTACTGCACAGGAAAGATAGTGTTCCAGCATCATGGAATCATTCATGATTTTTTTTATGGGTGGTACCAAGGTTTATTCTTGTATAGGGCACTTTTGAAGTTGTCAAATATTCAAGGAGAGTTTCCAAGGAGTCTGGAGTAGAGACTTGGACAGAGATACTTTTTTCTACTAATCTGATAGCAATTACTGACTGCATCAACTCATGAATCAATTCATCTTGAAGAACAGGAATTACATCTTTTTTATATGTCACCTGTTGGGTGCAATACTACTGGGAAATTACCTGGACAACGGGGACCATGACTGTGCATAGTCCTGCATGCAGACCAGCTATGACATAACCGGACCTGAGGACTTGACTCTTTATCTTCACCTCTGGAAAAAGCAAAGACCCTAATGGAAATACATGCTGTGATGCTCCAAGACAGAGCTACACCAAGAGCTTCATCTGCATAATTCTTTACTGTTCTAGGATGTAAGAACATACTGTCCTCTGAGTAACTTGTTACATTACTTGCTCCCAGTGAACTGAATAAAAGGTTGTAGCAAGCTTGGGTCTGCAGTCTTTGCTAGACAGAGTAGCATGGATCAGGCCCAAGCTCAGCTTCTTCTCTAAGTCTCATTTCTGCTTAAATATTAATTATTTCTCCATGTGCTGTCAGACTCACAGGAAACTAGAATTTAATGCAAAGTTTCCAGTTACATCCCCTTCTGCTGTTTCTCACATAATGAAATAATTAATAATTAGGCTGAATTAAGTTTCCTCTAAGGCAGTATTTTTCTTCATTCTTAAAGATGAGGCTAGAAGGAAGTTCATTTTTTACTTTATCTAGTAATCATTTTCCCTTAACTTCTTAGTATCAACTTTTTCAGAATTAAATTTTCATAGCACAGGTCCAATGAGTGAGAAAAAATAAAATTTCTACCTTTTACACCTAAGCAATATGTCTAGTCTGTACTATTGAATTCACCATCTTTGATACAGTTCTTTTCTCTTGTCTATATCTCATTTTCATAGTGGTGGACCACTGCTGATATTCAAGATTGTAACAGATGGGTAGACATCTTTCATTTTAACAGACATATTTAGTTGTCATTGGGGAATAATTATTTATTACATCTAGCTCAACACAGAATAATTTTAACTAAACAAAGAAAAAAAATCAACACAAAAGTTAATTATGTAAAAATTAAAGAATGGTATATGAAGCTCTGCTTGGTACAGGGCCAAATATGTTCACCTTCAGATAAGGAAAAATGTATCACCATGATTCAATCATATAGATGTTCTTGGGATATACAATGCAGCAATACTTGAGTGTAGCCAAACCTTTCTCCAGGTGCCTTCTCTCTCTCTCTCTCTCTCTCCTGCCAGATGAATAGATACAGTGGACCTTTAAGAAACCACAGTGACGCAGCAACGCAGATGACGCAGACCAATCATACATTGCTAAATGCTACTTCCGCCCTTGTGCCAGCACTGCTCCCGCCCTCTCATCCAATCACATCCCAAGCCGCCTTATATAAATGCCTGTAACTTCCATCAGAAACGGGGAAGCTTCTCAACCAGCAAGGAGTCTGGGGTTGTGACTCGGCGTCCCCACTCACCCTCATGAGGTCATTGGACAATGGTGACATGACGATATATATGGTAACCAGCCCGACCGGATGACACTTGAGAATACCTCAAGTGACTCACAATGTAGCCTACATTTTCATAGACTTATACTTCGCTAAGGCCACTTCTGACTGTAACGGCTGCTTTCTCTGCTCACTTCTCTCCACCTTTGCTAACATTTTTACTATATTACTTCTTATGAGTCTATTGTGTATTAGAAGAAATCCTGATATGGTTGTTTGGAGCTGGGAGCTCCACAGCAGTGGCCTGTGTGGGATAGAGCTCTGATTACCTGGTGTGAGCAGAGGGCTTGGCTCGTATTTCCTGGTGAGTGCGTGAATGCAAGAGCACAATGCCGATGCTTAATTACTAGACAGTGGATTACACTGATAAAGCCACAGAAAAATCCTATTCCATGCATTCCATAACAGCCTCCACTCCCAAATGTCACTTCGGATTTAGACAGCAATGATGAATCATGGCTTCTGAAAGACCATATTTAAAATAAGCATCTGTTGCCTGGGAACTGAGCAAACTCCACTGACAAAGTTTTATGGATGATTTTATCAAATTAGCTATCACCAAGAAACCCCTAAGAGTGTGAGACTAAAAAAAGAGGAAAAAAGACAGACAGAACATCATAACCACTATGGTCATTTTTATGGAATTTTACCATTCCTTTGCGCTATCTGTAACTTGGACTCATTTCATTTTTTGTAACAGATATTGTTATTGTGATTTTCCCTGCCCCATCTATTGAAAAGATTTAAATGAAAGTACAGAATTCTGTACACACCACCTATAAAGTGTCCTTCATTTTCCAGGAGAGTTTCCCCTTCCAACTTAGTCTCCTAACTCACAAAACATAACCAATTTAGGTCAAATTTTACACCACAATAAAGGCCAGTGTAATATGTATGCGAGGTGCTCTCTCTCCATTCATAAATATCCTCTCAAATAGCTCTTTGCTTTGCCAAGCATTATTCCATTTAGTGTATGAAGTTCATTTTAAAATTGTTTTAAAGTTACTTTTGTGTAAAATATTCTCATATATATAATGTTATAAATATGTGTATATAGTTCACTTTGAACAGATTTGAATATGAGATATAATTTGATAAATTATTTTAATAAGTCAAGGCATTCTAAGCATTTGCTATACATCAGTGTGTTGGATCTTTTTCAGAGCTAATTAATGAAGAATCTAGAACATGTCACAGGGTAGGATGCAGTTGTTTCTAGTCTCTTATTAAGAGCAGAGGTGAAGTTAAGTTTTCACGGAACTGAGTTTCTTCTAAAAACAAAACTATAAAACATACAAGTCAAAGGAAGTCACTTATGAAACTATGCTCAGGAACAAAATGTACATTTTCTTTATCAAAACCCGGGTTCGCAAGGTTATATTAATCCGAATTCAGTTTAAAAATTACAACCATGAGAAAGGTTGTGAAAGGGGGGCTCTTCTATGGGAGCTAGGTATGACATTACTGTGGGAGGAGCTGAAGATCAAAGTTTATGATAGAGGTGCTGAAGGGTGGGTTGCTATTTGCCTTCTAGGGCAGGGATAGTTATGCCACGTTGAGATTTCCATGGCAATCTGGGAATTCAGGCGTCTCCACTTAGAGCCTGGTGGCCAGGACAGGTTGTTGACAGAAAAGTCTATATGAGGCTTTCACCACTACAGTTTCTCATCATCTCAGGATTGCAGCTGGTCAAGGAGCCAGCAGTCAGAAGGAAAGATATGACACGAAGCGTTGGCAAAGGGAGACCACCAGCAGATGGGACCATTGCTCAGGGTGTTTAATTAACCACTCTGACCTTTGGAGAGAAAAGTGACTCCTGCTTCTCTACTTTCTTCCATTTCTCACGCAGGTCTTTCTTCTGGTTAATTCTGGCTCAGGAGCATATTGGAAAGGAATCACAGAAAATACAAAATTCACACTTAGACCAGTTGAGTCAGAAAGGAATATATAGCACAAAGATTGAGTTCAAGTTTTTTTTTTTTTTTTTTGGAGCATTAGTGTTTCAATCACCAGATGAATAGTTTATATGTGCTACAGAGATTCTGATTTTTAAATAGTTTATATAGAATGTAACTTCTAAGGCTATGAGAAGTTTTAATTGAAGCTTTAAACCAGTGGGTAGTATTTGGTAATCAGAAAAGAAGATCGATACCAACATCTCATAAATATGTCAAAAAAGTAAGAATCTATACTATACAAGATGTTGTGGTTACAGAGAAATAATTGTATTATATAACATATTTTTTCAAGTCTGTCACATTGTACTAAGCTGATCTTTCAGCATATCTAGCATCAAAGAGCTCTTTAAGGAAAGATTTCTGAATTTTCACCATGGAAACTAATACGGATGGCCCCTGAAATAGCCAGACTGAAAAGAGAAAACTTTTCAAACACAACTGACAACATCGATTCATTTGGGTTAACACTACACTGGAAACGATTTTTATTCTTCAATATATTAACTAATATAATGCATTTTAAACAAATCCACAGGGCAGCGATTGAGAAGACTAAATGGAGAGATGATGTCAATAATACTGAGAGTTAACTGTGGCTCAGCAATTTGAATGGGTTAAGAAACACCCAGCAAGTCGCCTGATGTGTGCTGTCTCACCGGCATGAGAACCTCCATAGTAAGTGATGTGAAGTCAGCAGGCCGTGTTTGAGATTCAAGGAAGTTTTCTGTTTGTTTTTTCCTGAGAAACAGATGTTTAGTTTGATACCTAAAAAGAATGGATTTGTCAAAACAACATGGAGGCAACATAAATTCTGGGTTGAGTATGACAAAATGACATGTATCTGTACAGAAGGAAACGATAGATACAAGAAGATAAAGGGGGGAAAACTCCCACATTAGGGTCTGCGGATGGGAGGGGACAGCACAAGGCCAAAGCAGAAGGAAAGCAGTGTTAGCCAGAGACGAACAAAGTGGCACAAACCGTATAGGACGCTAGGGGTCGAGGACAGCACTTGACTAAAGAAAATCTTCACGGATTGGTAGAGACCAGTCACATATCATAAACAGGAAGTTAGCCGCTCAGGGACCTTCTATCCTTTTAGGTCTGTGTTTCTTCTAAATATGTTCCTCTCTTAAGATAGCCACTGGTCACACGTCGTCACTGACCACATACAGTGGTGCCACTCTGGATGGCAATGTATTAGAAGATAAAAAGAAACAACAAGTTACAAACCCTTAATATAAAGTGAATTTGAAGCATTTTAGTAATAATTTCATATTGGTTGTATGTAGGGAATGGAATAATTTGGATGCACTGAAATAAATAATATTGCACTATAAGAATTACTTTTACTTTTTCTTCTTACATTTTTATATGGCTATTAGAAAATTAAGAATTACCTATATGGCTCCTGTTCATCATTTATTGTACAATGCTGTTGTGTATAATTTGTTTCCAAGGAAACCACAGAATGCTAAAGATTTATCCAGAGTGAAGATTTTTTGATGACCCAAACAGGAATTTTCTTCTCATTAAATCTGAACTCTACAGAAGGTTAGATATAGCCCTGAGACAATTTCAACTAGATTCCCAGAAAACAGCCAAGTAATGAGATTATCTACTATATAGACTTCAGGAAAGCCATTTAGAAGATTATGTGGGAGTTAAAATATATGCACATATTCCATTATATATTAAAAAGATATCTCAGAGACGACTCCCACACACTACTTAGAATACTAACCTGAATTTTTCTACCAGTAAAGTAACTCTGAATAAATGGAAGGGGGAAAAAAAAAAACTAGCCATAGTAAAGTGAATGCCACACAGTCTAGTTAAATGGCAAGGATTGCTTTGTAAAAAATGAATTTTTCAAAAGTGTTCTTTAAAATGTTCTTGCCCAAATTCTTTCATGTGGGCAGCTAAAGAAGCCTGTTACTTATTATTGAAATTTTATGATTGATCTTTTTCATATTTGAAACATGATGAAACACATTTATTAAATTGTGTTTAGTATAAACATAGCTGAGCAAATTTCATTTCTTGCCTTCAGGGACTTTGTATTCCAACAGATGAGATTAATGCACAAAGCAATAAAATAATGTGAAAATTTGAAGCATCAAATTATATCTCAGGTACAAATGCAATATGTTTTTTCTAAGCGGAAGCACATGAGTTTTATTATCTATAGTATACTATCTATTTTTACTCTTAAAATATGACTCCATGCAGTCTGTAAAATATTTAGCTATATTTCAAAACTGTTGCATAAGATGTAAGTGATATAACCTATTAAATAATATTTTCTTTGGAAGATCTATCAAAATAAGAAAGTGTAACTGTTCTTCTTACCATTTTATACTTCATTATTATTGTGTAGGTATTCCCAATCTCTTTTTCTGTGAACAGATTTTGTAGCCTTACCTATTCAATGTGCCACTGACAAAATCATATATAAAGAGCATTATTTATTTACTGAGGAAATATACCATGAATAGCAGTCGCTGTGGACTTTTCTCAGTGCCCCATTTACTCTGAGACATGCTGTATCTTTTGTTGGTGAAAACAAAGCCAGGTATTTCGAATGGAAGCATTTTCTATAGATGGCAGCTTTTATGTTTCTTCTGAAGAGTGAAGCAATAACTATACCTCGTACTATGGCCCTATGAAGATCTTAAAATTGTCCAGTGAAGGGTCATTTGATTACCTGCCAATCTTTAAGTCTGAGGCTGTGGACTAAGTAGAAACTTTCAATGAGCTATTCATATCTTTTGCAGTTTTTAAGACATTATTTCAAAAACTGTCATTTTAAAGTCATACCATGTTGGATTTTATACTCAGGTAATAATTGAGTCTGATGGACATCTATCTCACTTTTCTTCAACCCCAAACTGATCTTGTATTGGAATGTTATATATTGTACTTCCATGTTTCTCAATTTTACATTTTCATTTGGAGGGAATTGTTGAAGGGAGGAAGATATTTTTATTCAGAAAACTTACAATCAATGTAGTGAAAATATAAATAAATACCATTTAATTTTTAGAGCCGGCATGGGAGGGTCCAGCCCACCCAACATGGAGAAAACAGATCACTTTTCTTGACACTGAGTTAGATTCAAGCACAGTCTATACAGTAATTCTTAGAGGCCTCTAAAAGTAGCCAGCAACCCCAAATTTCATTATCAGTGAATCATTAGCAACTTCAAAATTATTTTTTTTAATATTTCCAAACACACCAGTGGGCAGAAGAGAGTTGCAAGCTCTGAGACTAGAAGTCAGAATGGGAAGTCACGATTTTAAGATGGTTTAGAGAAACTGCTGAATTTTCTTCTTCCTCGTTTTTCTGTTCTCCTATGGCTAAATCCTAAGAAATATTTTTGGTATTTTTGCTGTCCACAGGAACCAAAATTCTGAGTATGGTGTTATGACTCTCCTGTCTTCAGTAGAGGAGTTTTGACTCCAAAAAAGAGGCCAAAATATCAATTTTTGGATTTTTTTTTTCTGCTTGACCTTCCAGTGTTTGGCACTGGATTTAGACAAGCATCAGAAATACACTGATAATGAAAAATCTTAACTTCTCTTTGAAAGACAATACAGAAGAACTCTCCCCCCCCAAAAAAAAAAAACCCTAAATGTATGGGAGATTCTGGGGGAGAAGGAACTCAGGAAATCAACCCTTAATAACTCTTTACAAACTTGAATTCATTTCCAAACTAGTGTGTAAGCGAATCTCATACGATTTAGCCTAAAATAAGAACTGAACGTACACACCATTGCTGATGTCCTGAAACCAGCCAATAGGTGGCGCAAGCACTGAACAGATCCAAACTGGATGCTCTGACCTCAGGGTTACATCCTGATACACCTGTCAAATTCAAAATATCAGGCACAGAAAATGCACTTAATACATGATGCATACGTGTCGACCAAGCATCATGACTCAGCAGCTCTACCCAGCAGGGCATTGGCTGTTTTCCTTCCCGGTCTCACGGCAGACAGCGAGGGTCACTTCCATTGGCCCAACCCTGCAATTGACTTATCACAGAGCTGATTGCTGTGCGGAAGGAAGATTAAAATGCACAACTTGTACTATGACTTCTACTGAACGTGCATCACTTTCAGACATCACAACACTGAAAAAAAAATCCTAAAGTGAACCATGGTAATTCCGTTTGTACCACGGGTGCTTTGGAAAATAGTCTGGCTTGTGACACTGTATAACAGAGGAACCAAGTCTGATCGCAACGAACTGGTGGCTCACTAAGAAGTGTTTGTTGGGTGCTATAGCACAGTGGTACTGCACCTGTCTGGCAAGTATGAGGCCTTGAGTTCTATTCCAGGAACAAAAAAGTGTCAACCTGTTCCTTAAGATATAAAAAAAAAAGACTCAGGCTCATAATATAGTATCCAAAATACCCAAGATATGGTAAAAATTACTAGGCACATGAACCACAGAATTTCACCTTGGAAGGGGAAACTCAATCAATGGACGTGCATGTGAGATTGCAATGATGTAGGAATTATCCAGCGCCTGAGACCAAAGGAAAACAATAGAAAACACACCAAATACCTAGAGAATAAAAGAGAAATGGCAAACAAAAATTTTAGACCTGCAAACCCCACACAATAACAAAATACTAAAAGCAAAGTGAAAATGTAAAAAACAAGGCTTTTTTTGAAAAACTCGGAGGTACAATAAAGATGATAGAAGAAAGAACCAAAAAAATTTGATTAATAAGAGAGATCAACAAAACTGATTTAACCTAAAAACAAATGGGGGAAAAAAACCTAAAAACAGAAAAAAATCCTTGGCAATATGTAGAATAATAACAAAAATATTTACCACTCATGTTCCTAGAGAGGACTCAAAGTGTTGTGGTAAAAAGAAGTGAGGAAATAAAGGTTAAAATGTCCCAGGGCTGGAGATTTAGCTCAGTGGTTCCGGCGCCTGCCTCGCAAGTGCAAGGTCCTGAGTTTGATTCCTGGTAAACACATACAATGCTGGGTGTGGTGACTCACGCCCACCAGCCATCAATACCACATACCGCAGTGCTGGGCGTGGTGGCTCACTCCTGTAATCCCAGCACTCGGGAGGCAGAGACAGGAGGATTGCTCAGTTTGAGGCGGCTTGCCTGGGCTACATAGTGAGCCTCAGGGCCAGCCTGAACTACAAAGCGAGACCCTGTCTCAAAAGAAAAGAAAAAAGATGTCCCAAATTTGGTCAAGGAATTAGACATCCAGCTTTGAAAAGCTTAGTGAATGCCAAGCAGGATAAAATTAAATTTGGCCATAATAGATGTGTGATTACCAAACTCTTGAAAATTAAAGACAAAAGAAAAAGTCCTGAAAGCATCCAGAAATTAGAGATGCAAAGAGGTAGCACAACTTTAAAGTTAGTTAAAAGAACTCTTAACCCAAAGTTCTACAGAACTTGTTACTTTATACATTGGCTATATCAAGTACTTGTGATAGTAGGTGACAGAAAACAGTAAAGATTTATTATGAGAAATTCAGTCATGTAACTATTAAGGCTAAGGAATTCCATATCTGCCACCTCTAATCTGAAAACCCAGGAATCGGGTTGTACAGAGAGTGGAGAGTCAGGAGAAACAGTAATGTAACTCACAAGGCAAGAGAGGAAAAGACCAATGTCCAACTGGAACAGGCAGGAAGCAAACAGGGGCAACCTTTTCCTTCCTCCACATTTTATCTGGGGCCCTGCATCACTCGCATGGTGGTCACCTGTATGGAGAAGGCAGTCTACAGAGTCCACAGATGCGAACAGTAACCTCATTGGAGAGAGATACACTTAGGAATCATGTTTAATCCAGTCACCTCATGACCCAGTCAAATCCATGCACAGACTGACAGTTGTATGAGGTCTGGTTGAATGTCGAGTTATCTGCTACTGGGAAAAAAGTAACCAAGTATACACACACACACACACACACACACACACGTGTGTATATATGTCTATATACATTGGGTAAATTGACTTACAGTATAAATTACAGAAACAAACAATTTTAGGTTACCTAGCTTTCTGGAACAGACATAGATCTCTCTTTCCTTGCTTGTGATTAGGTCACAGATTATGTCTATAGAATGAATCAGATGCTGATTTCAAAGATGTGACACTGGACAGAGAAGAATGTATCAGAGTGGCAACTTATCTTGCAGGGAACAGTGGGCCCTGAATGAAAGTGGGAAAAATAAAACTAATGGAAATTAATTTTATCTTGAGAATAGGTGTACAGATAAAAGGGAATAAATTAGGTTAATCTAAGAGAAGCCAACAGTCCAGACTTTTGTCAGGAGATAGAAAATTCCTTTCCAAATGACACAGAAGTTTATCTTAGGATGTTCTCCTTGTGCAAAGTATCATTGTGAACATTGATAGAAGAAATGAGAAGTGAAGCTGGTTTCCTGTAAAAGTTGAGATCTTTAATAAATTCCCTGAATGATTTTAGAGGCTAGTACTTTAAGCCAGCAGACATACTTATTACCATCTTCTGGCTCCAAACATTTTATGCATAAAGTAAGCACTCACATAATGGAGCTCCTTAAGCAAATATTTCTCTGGTCTCGGATGGAAGAAATTGTCCTTGAGTCAACTTGAATATTCAGGAAAGAGCTTAATATAAGTCCAAATTTCATATTAAAATGTCTTTAACTAAATCATGCTACCGTACAGGGGATTAGGAAAAAAAACTGGAATATGGAATGAACATTTAGAGACAAAGTACTAATATCTCCTGTTATTGAAGTTATTTAAGCTGTGTCAGAAAGGGAGTCTTCTACCCATAATCTTTGTAGACACGCAATTTACAAATTTTCTGAAAAGCCAGAATACTGTAGACTTGGATAACACTTGAGAAACACTCCCCATGATGTTTTTAGGAGATTTTAATCTGTGAAGATGAAAATTGCCTTTCCGTGCGCCAATCACATCAGAATTTTTTGAAGCCACTTTTACCTATTGTAGTTCTCAGATGATTATAATATGCAGCCAATGTTAAGAGCCACTGAAGATGGTCCAAACAATAAAAAGAATTAAATCTATGTACTGATTATACAAAAAAAAAACTATACTGAGGCAGAAATAACCAGTTACTTTTTGTTTACTTAAATAGTGAAGGTTGAAATGAAATCATTCTATGTTCTCTTAATGATAATGTTCTGATTTATTTATTTATTTATCTATTTATTTATTGTGGTACCGGGGATTGAACTCAGGTCCTTCTGCTTCCAAGGTCGGCGCGGCACCCCTTGAGCTAAATCCAGGGCCTGGTGATTTTCTTCTTTGAGTGCTTCACCTGGAAAAGCAACACCTGTACTTGCCCAGATCCTGGCCCTAAATGTAGAGGCAGGGAAGTGGTAACTTTCACAGTGAGACATCGGGAAAAGCTTGTGCCTTCAGGTCCTGCTTTTTGACCAAGGTTCATGTGTCTGCACATGCTGTATCATTGAGGTGGGCAGGGATCTCTAAATTCACCCACAATGCCAGCTCTATTAAGAGATCATAATGAACTGTTTTGAGCCAGGTCAAATTAGCTCTCGCAATGAAGATAGGGCCTTGGTTGCCCCTTCGTGCCCATGCCATCCTTGTCCATCATCCGTGGTTAGTTCACGTGTGGACTGAAAGTGGAAGAGCACAGACTGTGGCCGACAGTGTGCATGGAGCTGGCCTCAGTGAGACCACGACATTGAGGTTGTATAAAGCCATTATTCTAGTTCAGTGGCCACGCTGAGTTGGCAGATTTTACGTTAGATTATTGCCGAGTAAGTTGGGCATGATTTAGAGAATAAACCCATTCTAACCCATGGAATGGGAAGAAAGAGCTCATCTCCTCACAACCCGAGTGTGTTTATTAATTCATTCAACAGCATATTGTTGTGGAAGCAGTTTTCCTTGGTTGGTATATAGGAGATTGGGAATAGCAATGCTCAGGTGTTCAAGAAGCAGTTATCCTGGAGAGAGAGCTGTGCCTTCGGGGTTTGATGTTACTGTCAGGGAACTCAGTTCCCCAAACCGTGAGGTGTTCTGGATGAGAGGGATGTGGTTATACCCAGTACAAACCGCATGGGCAACTCGCGTATCGCGAAGGGGCCTTCTCCTTCCTCACCCAAAGTCAACTCCACTTTCTGCTCTAGTGACGGAACAAGGATTCCAGTCAGCAAAACGTAAGCGGATGGCTCCTGAGGAGGGGGGTTTCCTGCTAGGGGTACCGTGTCTGCTTATCCCTCTTGGCTTTTCTCCTGTGGCCTAAGTTTGGACCTGATGCCTGGAACCACAAATGAGAGGGACTTTGACCCTTATGTTTTGTAACCGTCCAATAATATCTGAAACACCTGCATCTAGACCTATTATTACATTTTTTTTTTAAATTCTCCTAACTTATTTAACCTACTCTTCTCTCAGTGATCAAAGTGCTGGATTGGTGCTGTACCAGGCAGATCTACTTTGAGGTGAATCCTGAGAGGAAGTGACGGCCGCAACAACAGCATAAAAACTGCTCAAGAAAAAAACAAAAACTAGGAAAAAAATCAGAAACTAGTTCAGGGTTAAGCCAGTTGACCATGCAGCAGGACGAGCCAAAAATGGAGCAAGAAGAGGAAGAAATGAAAATAGGATTGAAAGAGACAAAGTACACAAAGTTGACCTGAAATTCATACAGTTCAAATCTTCCTCTTACTATATTCTTTGAGTGTGTGTTTGCGCGTGTGTGCACACATGTGCGTGCTCACATGTGCTTCTCTGGTCCAGAGGCATATTTATTTTTCTTTGATTTTTTTTCTCCTTTTTCAGAGGCACATTTATAAGGACCACACGTTGCAATCTGTAGGCAGGGATAATACACGGGTATGAATAGGAGAGCTGGGGTAGAGTAATTGAAATAGGCTGCACCTGAGGTAAGTTTCTGAAGAAGGGCTGGAACAATAAATGACAATACCAATTGTACAAGCTTGTGATTAAGTGTATCATGTCACTTTCAAATAAAGTGTGTCAGTGCACCTCCGAAAACCAAAGATGGAAGTCAGTGGGAAATTGAGTTAATTTTTATGGAGGAAATGGACCCACAGTTTTGATACTAATAGACATATAAAACAGGTACTACACACAAATTGAATATGCTACTTTGGGAGGTTGATATATTTATTATCATCTGAAGTGTTCAGATGTATGCTACTATCTAAAGAGGTGATTCTAGAAAAATATATATGGTTGACTGAAGGACTTGAATGTTTCACATAGTGCTGAAATTAATTTAGAACCTGTAATTACTAATTGGCGTGATGTTTTGACAAATATTTTGTGATGGACTAATCATAGCAGTACTTTGGTAAGTAATAAAGTTTGGTAGCACATAAACTGGTCTAGAGGATCCAAGACACACTTCTTACTTCCGCTATGATTGTTATCTGAAATCAATGGACGGTAAGCAGTCATTGAGCTAATGTCAGATGTACCGCTTTTCTTTTCGAAAAGTAATACCTCAAAATCTCTCAACTAAATTTACATTTTTATCTCTCTGAGTCTCATACTTGCTGCTTTAGTTCTGCTTCTAGCTTTTTTATTATAGAGATTCATTTCACACTTGGCTACGTAAGAATACCACATCCCAGGAAATTGGGCCATACTTTATACATGATACTGATTCGCAGCTAGACAAATCTCTGAACTAGATTGGCTGACCAAGAATTACCATGAACTACCATTCAAACGGTCTTCTTTGAAGTTGTACTTATTTCTCTCTTTTCCAGTGACCCGTGCATGACCTCCTGCACAGCAGGCATTTAGCATTATCTGGGGACCTGAACCTTTGGGAGATGACAGACACCCTCAGATCTTGGAAAAGGCCTTTGTTGACTTAAACTGTCACTGTATCTGGAATTCTAGGCCGTGATGATTCCTGGAGGCAAACACACAATGCAAATTGAAACAGTGAGGTAGGAAATGCTTTCTGAGGGGCTACTGAAAAATGTTCAGGTTCTGCAATTTCTGCAAGAATTTATGACTCCGTGTAGAACAGCATGAAGGTAAAGAGAACTGAGGGATCCACAGGCAAGTTTTTGGCGGTGATGTAATGGACCTCTGAATACAAAAGCTTCTTTAGGGATTCTTTGGAGCAAACAGGAGCATCCTGACAAATAAAAAGACTCAGATTTCAAGGGCACATTGACAAAATGTGAAGTAAACTTTGGTCTGCATGTATCTCGAGTCAGTTTTGCTGCCACCTTCTCTTCTATTTTGTTTCCTCCATACAGTCTCCAAAAAGCTTTTCATGAATACATATCTTTTATTCAAACTATGTCCTCTCTTTTAGGGCTTCATATTTGCTTTATAGCAGAGAAATATGTTCTCCTTTACAATTCATGTCTTGTCTCTATATTTTACTTTTTCATGGTCAGCAGCGTACACACTTTTTACCATTTTTATTATAATATAAAATTGGGGGTATTCCACTATTTATTGCTATGTCTGCCTTCCTTACATTCTTACAGACTATAACTTGATTTATGACTCCTAAACTCAACCAGGTGTCTAGCTGGTAAATTATAAATAATAGAAAAAAATTGAATAGACTCTAGCTCTTAATCCTCATAAAGCAACATGCCAAGTTAATGCAAAGTAATTTGTAACATTCCCTTTTGACTGTTTAATAAAATTTGGCTTAGGTCCCATCTGGAAATCCATCTTTGAACATTGTTTATGTAAGACACAACAGTTTTTCAGTAGCGCATTATACGATAGACACATAAAAAAGGAGAGACTTCTCAAAGAAGTTTAATGTTTTAAAAAGTGTCTACATGCATGAGTATCTCAAGACTTTAATTTCTTTTCACTTCAGGAAGGCTGTGATGTATAAACATTTTACAAATCTGATCTAAAACAATGATTGAAGTAATCTGTGCTTTAATGCAAAAATGAATCAATTGGCTTAGTTTCTCATGTAACATGTTTATTAAACATTTCAGTGTCAATAATTTCTTAAGATTGTAACAGTAAACCTTCATATGGAACTAGTACCAGTTCTACTTATGGGAATATATTTTGGACCTTTTGAACAATTTGAGTAAAATGAATGTCAGTCTTTAGATTGTGCTTGGCGTAAAGGCAAGGAAACATTAACTCATTCTCTCAAACTAATAAAACATTTAACGATGCAATGTTGTTTACAACATTATTTGAATGCTATGATTATGGTAAATATTCTTATTTTTGCTTCTGTTTGCTACTGAAGCTCAGTATATCATCCCGAAACATGAGTACATTTCATTCAATTTGGATTTAAACATTGACGTTATCACGTGGGCTCCAGAAAAATCCCGATAATGATCAACATGTAACTTTCTTTTGCAGGCACTTAACCATAAATTTTCAATCTTAGGTGACTTATCTATCATAGGACCTGTGCTGGAGAGGATAATTTTTAATATAATTTTTTAAAAATAAAAATAATTATCTCTGCATCAAAGGGGGTTAGAAATCACTGAAGTTCCAAAGGAGTATGTGCTTCAATTATTGTTCCCATGTGTTTCTTTGACAATATAAAGTGACAATTTGTACTGTCATTAGAAATATACACTCATATATAAAGTTTGGCATTCATATCTCTGTATTTTGTTTACCTATGACTAAAGACCACAAATCAAATATAAACTTTATATAATATATCCTCATTTCAGAAGCATATATATATATACACATATATATTTGTAGAACAATCCACTGTTTTACATGTGATTCTGACTTTAAAAAATGCTATTTACAATTTCATGACAGAGAAATAATCTCAGCCTTTAATGGTAGTAAAATGAACAGGGAATTTTTGTTGAACTGTCTCACCTTGTGCAGATGAAATTAAGTGAAATCATGGAAAACTCCTCAAGAGCAAGACTATGGACTAAACCACGGAAGAAAGAATAGATTTGCTATATCTGTGTCTATGGTTAAAAAAAAATCACTGTTTATGTAATCATTCTTCACCAAGAAACCAGTGGCCCTATATGAAGACCTTCACATTTTTTAATAAACAATAGTCAGATCCTTTTTCCTTTACTCATTTTAATATTCTCGTTTCTCACTGTGGCATCTCAAGGCCATCGATTTAGATTATTTAGCTACAATGTTGTCACTCTCTTAAATTCAAGGTACTTTAAACATGTTTTTTGAATGAAAAAGAGGCTCCAAAAGAATCACATTGCATTATGGTGATCTCTTTATTGCTCCAATTCATGGTAGTTAAATATGGGTTATGGATTTCATATGTATACTTCAAACCCAAAACTATGAACATGACCAAGAATAGGACAGTTGGCTATTTTCTAGTTCTCCAGAACACCTCAGGAACAAAAGGGACACCGGCACCTTTTCTTTCTACATCTCAAACTTCTAGCTTTAAAGTAAGTTGACCAGAAAGCTACTTTGTAAAATTCTCAATTTTTTCATTCACAAATCTACCGGCGTTGAAACACACTGCACTGGAGGCTCTTAGAGTAACCATGCCCTATTTGTACAGACAGTGCTAATGTAAAAACATTACCCCAAATCATATTAGTCCTGGTAATATTTCAATTCACTTCAAAAAAGATTATTCCACTTAGAAGAGAATATGTCGTAGATACGTTTAAGACCCAGAAATCAGAACAATCACAATCAAAGTAAAAAAATAACAATAAATCTGAGAAACAAAATATTGAAATTGATTCATAATTTTGGAGGAATTGGATAATTACATTTATATTTGGTAATAACTTTAGAAACATGGTGAATACTGGCTCTATTAAAGATCTAAATGTTTTTAAAGAATAAGCTGTAGTAAAGCAAACATTTACTGTTTGTTCTTGATCATAAATTTTGTCAAGTATGTAGGTAGAACAATGAGGTTTCCAATTTTTTGAAATGCACTGTAAATAAAACAAAGCTAATTTCCAAAACATTCCTCAGCAAAGACTATTTACTCAATAACATAAGGAGAAAATATAGAGATCTGGTGGTTAAAAGTTTCTTTTCTTTTCTTTTCCTTTCTTTTCTTTTCTTTTCTTTTCTTTTCCTTTCTTTTCTTTTCCTTTCCTTTCTTTTCTTTTCTTTTCTTTTCTTTTTTCTTTTCTTTTCTTTTCTTTTCCTTTCCTTTCTTTTCTTTTCTTTTCCTTTCTTTTCTTTTCTTTTCTTTTCCTTTCCTTTTCTTTTCTTTTCCTTTCCTTTCTTTTCTTTTCTTTTCCTTTCTTTTCTTTTCCTTTCCTTTCTTTTCTTTTCTTCTCTTCTCTTTTTCCAATACTGAGGATTCAAACTCAGATTTCATGCATGCTAGAAAAGTCCTCTTGCACTAAGTATATCCCCAGCTTGAATGAGTGTTCTCAACTGCTCTCAGAAAGGAAAGAAATATTAGTGTGTCACATGACAGACACCCACTGAAAAGAGAAGAGATTTTGTTGGACTCATGTCTTTATTAAATCTTTTCAATACTAACTGGGTTAAATATATTCTCTCATGTGTTGTTGTAATTGATGACTGTAGATGAGCTGTGTTACTTACAAAACCACAGTTGTGTTATGTACGAAACCAGTGTTGGGGTTTGTGGGCATCGCCACGAAAGCTCCCCTCATTCCATGCTAAAAGAGCCTATGACCTACTTGTCAAAGCCTCTTTTTTATTCTTTTCAAATAAAATAAGAATTTGTACTTGAGATTTGTTTGATCTTGGAAGTTACAGGTGTATCTATAAGCAAGTTGAATCAAGAGTGACAAAGGAAATATATATCAAGATTTTTTTAAGAGTAGTTTTTTCCCCTCGAATAATATTCTTTTTATTTTTTAAATCTAAATGTGTTTATTTGTAACTTTCCAGGTACTTTGATCTATTAAGTATCTGTCGTAAATATGTGTTTGAAATCTCTGCCTCAAAGTGTGTATAATGTTTATTCTTTCCAACTTATCAGCCAGATTATTCCGTTTGTTTTCTACCAACCTCCTGACAGCATTAAGTAGGATACTTGGTGAAGGACAGGTACCACGACTGCAGAATAGTGACTGTGTAGGATGAAGGAAACTACGTTGATCTTGAAAGAATATGGCAGCCAATGGTAAGGTTTCAAGTGAGGGCCTAGAGTTTCTGCAAAGTGTATATATTTTAGGTAGTCATATTGGAACAGTACATGCTGGACAGTAGAGATATAGGAGAAGTTACATGCTAGTCTTCTTATTAATAATACCCATAAATCTGCTTACATTCTAAACATTCTGTTTTGTTTTATTTTGTTTGAATTTGGATGCCTGTATGTCATTTCTGACTTGTAGGGCTAAGTAGACTTTTTTATTCCAATGTAATTATTTAATATTCATTTCTGTGCAAGTATTTTTTCTAGTATGTTGGCATTATTAACTGTGCGCTTGCCTGCTTCTACACGAAGTTCTCTTTCACTACTTTAGGTCACTCACACAGCTCTGTCGATTGGAGATATAGTTACTCATTCCATATAGTTTCTATCTACCCTTAAAAATCCATTGTCTCACTAAGACCCTTTTCTCAACTAGACTTATAAATGAGGAAATACATCAACAAAAAGCCATTGGCTTCAGGAGATACTAAGTTAGGAGTCTCACAACCATGCCTCCAGATTTCTTACAGAGCTTGGGAAATCTATATGCACAAAACCCCAGCAGATTATAAAGGCAAATACATATTTTTGTATTTCCTCAGACTCATTTTCTTATATGAAATCCATCTCCTTCCTTTAGTGCTGCAAGATATGGTACAAAATGCTCTAAAACAGCTACACATACACATGGTATCCTCCAGTGAGTCTGCAAAGCAGAAAATAAACCCGAACATAGTAAAGACCTAGAATATATCAATGTTATTTCAACATTATAACAATAACTTCTTTCCTAAATGAATGAAAAAAGACATCCTGCATATATATATATATATATATATATATATATATATATATATATATGATCTTTGACAAAAATATAATCTTCTAAGAGAACCTGAAACTTTTTGTAAAGAAACTAAATCATCCAAAAACCATTAGATTCAACACAAGGGTATTAATTTTCAAAAGAAAACTAAACAGTTTCGCGAGTAATCTTTAAAGATTTTCTTGATGTTAAATGGTTCCTGGCTACATATGGTATAAGTATTACAAGGATATAATTCATACACATTTAGTTTTATAGTCTAAAATATCCTGGAAACAGGATGTAATTGTGTCGATTCTAGATGCTCAAAGGAAACACAAAATCAAACAAAACCACACATCACAGCATCATCCATGGTTTACGCCAGACTAACATCAGTCTCTAAGGGCCATTCTTTGCAACCTTTTCCTTCTGAATAACTTTATTTCATCTTTATTCTACTTATGCATTCATTACAATTAGCCCTCTAGTAATAACAACACAGTTTAAATTGCTGTTGGTGGAGTCCTGATTTATTTTTTTTCCTTTGCTTTTATTTGTGCTAATCTTTGTGCATGTGAATTTTCTACCACATTGCAACAGGCAAGCTTTGGTTCATTTTTCTTTTCCTACACAAAGGGAAATTTTGAGTGCAGAATCTTAGCTACTAGGTCCTGCGTTGCCGTTTTATTTTCGTCTTCTTGGGTGAATTGATTGGAAGGAAATGGGGAAGGGGAAAGGAAGGAAAAGGGGTGGTGGAGGGAAGCAGGAGAGAGTTCTCAGCTATGTGGAATCTTGATTCACGACTTTGCCTCCATTCATGGTTGGTGTTCCAGAGCTTTTCCTCGAACGCCCTTGCTTTTCCCCAATTTCATGTAGTGATGGTTCTCTGTACATACACACTGGAAAGCAAAATCACAACAGTTACTTAGGATGGAGGTCATCGATTTGGCTTCAATGACTTCTCAGACTTTATTTTAGGATATTCTTCAGTGATGTGACTAGCCGTGTGCACGGTGTTGAAGAACATTAACTCGCTGTTATATTTAGTGAATGCCTATTCTTCTCTTCTAGTCCTACTGGTCACAACCTTTGAAGCCGCTTGGAACTGCAGATATGTGAGTGCTTTGTTTTCTAACAGGAAAGCCTTCAGTCTTCACAGTTCCCTAACCTAGATAACAGGATGTTCCCCTTGAGTTTGGAAAGAAGTTGGAAGTGTAATATCGAACGGTAGAACTTGCTGTTTTTCTTTTTGGTCCTTACTGTAATCTAGGTGGGGCCAAAAAATAGGAACTTGTGTGCTCCTAATCTTTACACCACTCCAAGAATTATGATATTGTTGTTCAGCAGCAAAACCAACCTTTGTAAGAAATAATACTGGGCAAGAAGACCAAAAAGAAGAAAAAAGATGAATCAACTTCTCTGATTGCCCCAGATTTTCTTCATCACTGCGCTAACCCTCCAGCCCTATTGCAAGGAACACAATTCATGACATTTTAGTTATTTATCAATAGGAAATATGATTATGCAATCATAAGATTTCAGTTCCTATCCATATACAGTTCCTTTTCACCTCTATTTTGTGCAGCTCTAAAGTGCACTCATCTGTGAATTACCAGGGCTGTTGCCAGCTTATGGCTTAGAAAGAACGTTTTCTACCTCACAGGGTTTCTTATAAAGCAGGATCAATCAGCCTATGGAATAAATTAATTCAGCTTCATTAGATTTTTCTGAGCTAGGCATTCTGACTGTACAAGACATATTTCACTGAAGTGTCCAGTTACTTTTATGTTTGATTTAGGGACATTAATTACATTATCAGTGAAAATGGCTTAATAATTTGACTTATTTCCCACACCATGTAGCTTCTTCTCTCAGTCATCATGGGTAAGAATGCAAATTTGGAAGGCACACACTCTGAGGGTGCAGCTTCCTTCCAACATACTTAGGAGCTCAATTTCTTAAGCAGCAATGTGTATTAGAATTAGCAAAAGACATTGGCAAAGTGCAAGCTTTGATCCAGAAGTTCTGTGGTGGGCCTGAGATTCTGAATTCTTGTAGTCTTCCCAGGGGTATAGGTGTGGTGAAACTGGACCACATTTCCCATAGCCCAAATATGCCTACAAATTATATTTGTTAAGTGTCTTACGGTATTATTGCACACATTTATGACTACATGGTAAGTGAATATGTTAATATGTTTCCTCATGACAACTCAACATTTGTTTATAACATATTTTCATACATCCTGCCTGCCTAGTCTCCTCTTTCCCCTTCTTCTTCGACTTCCCTGATAATCTCCCTGCTACTTGCACATGGAGCACATCTTTCAAACAAGATTTTTAAGTGTGTCAGTTACTGAACTGGATGTCACTTCCAACAGCCCCCAAGAAGTAAATGCGTTTGGCTGGAATAGCAAAGCAGACAGAGGGTTGACTAGTTCACAGAGTTGATTTCTGACATTTTCAAAATACAAAGTAAATGATTTAAATTTCTGTCTTCCTGACTTAACAAAGAAAAAAATATATACAAGATCTTGTTGAAGTCCTTGAAATCTACCAGTTCTCCCAGGTATTTCTGTTACAAACAAGTATCAACACTTCCAAAATTAAAGTACAATTTTGTTTGTGTAAATTCCATTCACATAAAGTTGTGGCTATTTATACATAAAGGTAAATGAACAGGTAAATTCAGAAAAATAAATAAAAGTACTCAGGAAGTTATTCATAGGATGCAATGAAGCAGATTCTTTTCAACTCTGTCACCTGATCAGCTGAAGAAACCAAATATCTCTTGGTTCCAACACAGATTGCTACGCCGGATTTTTAGTGCATGAAAAGAAAGATTCTCTCATTCTCTCCATCTCGTGACTTTAACAAAATTAGAGAATGGAATTTGACCTGAAAATTTCCTTACCACCATTTTCTCATTTCCAGTTAGCAATAACGTTTTGTAAACTTTTTACCTAAGTTTCTTAGAGTTCAAATTTCTCTATTTTCTGATGAAAGAGATTCTACCCATATTTTCATTGGAGATTTCTTTTATTATATATATATATATATATATATATATATGTACTTTTTTCTTTTTTTGAGACAGGGTCTCGCTTTGAAGTTCAGGCTGGCCCTGACCTCACTATGTAGCCCAGGCAAGCCATGAACTCAACAATCCTCCCACCTCTGTCTCCCAAGTGCTGGGATGACAGGCGTGAGCCACCACACCCAGCATTGTGGTATGTGGTACTGATTGCTGGTGTGTGTGAGTCATCACGACTGGTATTATTGTATGTGGTTATTGGGGATCAAAACAGGTATCTTATGTTTGCTAGGCAGGTGCCGGAACCACTGGGCTAAATCTCCAGCTCTATTCTATATATTTTTTGCTTTCTCCCTTGCACATACATATTTCACTTGTGATAGCACAAAATGGACTCATCCATTTGCCACTGCAGATAACTTTCCCAATAATTCAATCCTGCTGGCTGGCCCTGGAGGGAGCCCATGAGAAAGTTTCAAACTGACACCTGAAATTCTGCAGTTTCCATGAGAAACAGACAACAGCAATGCTCACCAGCCTCATACCAAGCTGAGTAATTTTCCCTTTTTCAGAACAGCTCAATCACTGGCTTTTCATTATTTCCATTATATTAAGTAATGAAATTTAGGATTTTAAGACACTATTTTCATCTTAGTTGAGAATACATATGGATCCTTCCAATTCATTGCTAAACACTCCCTCATCTCCCAGCCCAATAAATCCCATAGATACTTGAATTTCTGTGATGCTATTTACAGCACACTAAGATCACTGTAGGATTTCCATGGAAATTATATTTATTTTTATTTATATGTATATATATATCCATATATGTATTATATATATATGTATATGGAAAGAAAAGAGAATATATTGACCAAATTATAGATTAATCAAAATTACAGATTAAATTAAATTTCTTGGACTTCAATTTTCATTCTTACACACCTTGAGATTAACTAATAGGTCTAGCTGAAGAGGGTAGCAAATAAAAGGGCATGAACCTCAATCTGGAATTTAATTTTAGAATTAAAGCATAATTACACTTGATCTTAGCCAAAAGGCCAAGAAGTGATAGAATTAAAGCATAATTAAAAGAACATAGTCCAATAAGATACAAAGAAGAAAGAAGGAAGAAAACAATTCCTATGTCCAGTCTAGAGTTGATGGGCATTCAGGTTGTTCCCAAGATTTAGCTATCATGAACTAAAATGGAGTCTTATTCTGCCATAAAGAATAATTTTGAGTCATTTATACTCAAATGGACATACCTTAAGGACATACTCATAAGTGAAATACATAGGTCACAGATGCGTAAATATCTGTTCTCTGGTATGAGAAACTGAAGATATAAATGAGTCCTAGAATGCATGATCGATATTGTGAAATAGTAAATATTCAATGGGAAATGGGATTTAGGGGTAAGTAATGAGGGGAAAGAAAAAATTGATGATTAAAAAAAGGAAAGCTTGTGCTTATAAGGAGGTTGTAGGGTGGATGGGGAAGGAGAAAAAATGAAATTTAAGTCATGTCATATACTGGTACAAGTTCTCAATGTTGAACGTAATCATGATGTGTATATATAAAGTACCAATAAAGATTCAAAAAATATTCTGAAATCATCCAAAATGATGAGAACAAATATTACAAAAATAGCACATAGCAAGTGTTGGCAAATATGTGGATAATGTGAGACCCTTATGTGCCAGTGCTTGGTAGGTAAAATGATGAAGCCACTGGGTAAAATGATACAATGATTCCTCAAAGTATTAATGAGAATTACTACATGATCCCACAATCTCAACTCTGGGAATATAGCTGGAAGAAATGAAATGTTGAGACATTTGAAACTTGTATAAACTGTTCCAGAACCTTCCATAAGTCACAGTCTTACAGAAGCAAATGCAGAGAAGACCCATTGCATATATGAGGTCACCTGCTTATCTAATGCACTTATTCCTTGGACTCTATTTTGATTGAACTTTTAAAAGTGGAGTTCATTTGGTCAAACTAATATGTCCTTTTGTTCTGGGGGAAGCTTAATTTCTTGCTCATGAAAAGAAAAATGACAAATACTAGATTTGGTAGACTGTGTCTGGCATGCAACTGATTCTCTAACCGTGTCTCTTTCTGATTGTACTTTACACAATCTTGTTAACAAGATTTCTGTACCCAAACTTCAGAGGTATTTAGTGTCAGGGGCTGCAATATCGGAATGACCATAAGATGTAGCTCCTTTTCCCCTGGTTTTTCGGGCTGTTCTTGACCAAGTTGGTTTCCTTTTTATTCTCTGGTTGTCAGGTACCAATATTTGGGAAAAGAAATATTTACTGTTTTCTTTGCAAAGGATTTTTTTTTTCAATATTAGACTACCAGTTCCTGCAACCCATTGTATCATAGCCATTTGGGGTAAATGGTAAAAGAAGATAATGTTTTGAAAGAGAAAGCATTTCTGTTTGGGGCGGTATTGTTTCTTCAAATCAAAACCGAGTCTTATCTCAGTTCTTTCTTGCCCTGTTTTTCCTCTGTTCTGACTCATATTTCTCCTTGCTCCTCCCAGATCTCCCCCCTCCCATGGTTCCCCTCTTCCCCTCCTTGGTGTTCGTCCTTTCTGTTCCTAACTTCTCCTTTTCTAGAGTCACATAGACTGACGCACGTGGACTCAGTCCAGCTCTGTAAGTAAACTGAGGCAGGGTGTCCTGGTGAGAGAGCACTTGTCCTTGTGTTCAGCGTGAGGACAAGCACGGGCTTGGCACACCCCATTTGTGCTGGGTGCCATCTTTGCTGTTGCCCATGGCCGGGATGCCCCCGTGTGATTCTCTAACGAATGCGGCAGCCTTGCAAGGCAGTCAAGGCGCCCGGTAACCTGGGATTGTGAAACGTGTCACTGCGTGGCTCTCCGAGCCTGAGCCGCTGAGGAATCTGCAGAAAGAGCCGGAGCTCTTGTGGTAGGTAACACAAGTGAGATGCTACACTTGTTCACAGCGGGACAAAAAACCCACCAAATTTGTGACAATCCGTCATTGACTCTGTACATGGCTTTATTTTTAAATGAACAACAATGTCCTTAGAAAGGAGAAATAAATATCGACATCTGAACTCTGAAGTCTAATAGAAAATCCTAACCGCTTCAGAATGATAGGCATAGGTTTGTCTGGGGAAAGCTTTCCATTTAAGATTCTTTCTACTGCATCCCTTTCACTGGGAAATGCGGTTATCAGAGTTTGCAGATTTTCTTGGCCATCCTGATAGCTAACATACATTGTTTACAACTTTAACATTCCACAGTCATTTTATTTTACTTACCATAACTACCTCTTGGGAGCCAGTAAAGTAGTGGGTTTTCTTAAAAGTATAAAAATAATATATCTGGACTTGCTGTAATTTATAAAGCCAAAAACTATTCTCAATTTCACATGGGTACTGGCCTCTGGGTTCTGTCTTGTTAAACAGCAAGAATCATTCTCTAGCAATAGCTGCTTGGTGAATACTTACTGTATACCTGCATGTTACATACATTAACAGTTTTTTAAATAGCCTGGCAAGGAAGTTATTTTTATTTTTTTCTCTTCTGCAACTGAGCAAACTGAAAAACAAGGAAGGTAGACCATTCAAAGCAGTGCAGTCATAGGGCAGACTCGTTTCCCTGCTCCAAGCTCAGAGCCAGAGTGTTAAATGTGTTGGTGGAAAATGAAAATCTGTGTGAGCTAAACTTTAGTCAAATGTTTGACCCCAGCTTTCATGTAGACCCAGGACTTCCTGAAATTCTACTGCATTTCTTTAGCAAATTCCCTCTTGTGCTTTCCTCAAGGGAGTTGTTCTGGATCTCTATTCTTTCTTTAAACTTGAAATAATACACCTCTGTCTTTCCTTAGATTCAATTAAGAATTAACCCCAACTGTCAGTGATGCAGAGACCATATCTGAATTTCACATACCACTCACGAGCAACTGATATATCGAGGTACATGCAAGTGTGCGCAAAATGGAGTCTGCAGCCCTCTGACTTGGACTTCTCGTTAGTACGGCAAACCTGCGATACATTATTACAGCCCTTCGGCCACTCCTCTGCAAGAATAAAAGCAATTCCTCTGCTACTCTTCTTAATTTTCCTCAACACCATCATGCACCCAGTTTCAAACGCTCTAAAACTGAGTCATTGCTGATTCCTGCCTTTATCTAACGACCTGCAGCCAACGCATTGGTTTGCTCTGTCAGGTCTGACTTCAACACAAATTCAAAGTCATTCTTTCTGTGTCCTGTAATAAAACCCTCCAGTCCAACTCCATCACCTTACCTCAGATCCTGGCGGATGTCCTTGCAATCTTGCTTCAAATCTGTAATAACTTCCTAACCCATTAACCAGAAAATCTAAAGTACTTAAAATGTCTCAGAGGTCTCCATTTATCTGATGATTCTTCACATCTATTTCATCTTCTACCAATTCTCCCTTAACCAGTTCTTTACAGACACAGTGCTTTTTGGTTGATAATGAGATATGTTTGGAAGACATTGATAATTTTACCAGAAAAAAAAAAACTTCTCATACCTTTATATATTTTCTACTAAAATTCATTCTGATTCCTGTTCAAATGTAATGATGTCATCTTCCTGAAGAGACTTTAGTTGATGACCTTATGTAAAATAGCCCGTGCATTTTTTTCTCAGAACTAATATCCAGTGATATTTTAAAATATTTACCTGTTTATACCTTTTTGGACATAAAACCAAGGATATTAGGAATCAATATCACTGAATCCCAATTATTTAGAATAAAATATTCTACAACTATTTTATAGTTATTTTCTAAATTAATATTTCTATCTACTGTGCTAGGTTGCCTAACTGTAGAAGTCCTGTGGTTGGAATAAGGTTGAATTTTCTTTCACATATTACAGTCATCAAATTGTTACTTTCTCTAAAATCCTAACCTTATGCCAACAGTCCAAAAATGTACCAGTGTATAGGTGATATGCTCAACTTTGAAAGACTGGAGCAATTATTCCTCTGTGGTGGGCCACTGGAAGAACAAATAATATGTCTCATCTTCATAGGAATAAAAGTAATACATGGGAAAGAAAGTAAATGAGGAAAGTTAACACATTCCTTTTTTCCTTTACCATATGTATATATGGTACATCATAAAGGCTAAAAAATAAAAGAGATTGTGAAAATCATTGAGTGTGACAATTCCCTGGTTTAGTATGTCTAAAGTGTTACCCTCAAGTGCCAGCAGTAACAGTGGCACCTAGAACTTTAATAAGCACTAATCCTTAGACCAACTCAGACCAACAAAAGTAAAAACTAAGGAATTTTTTTCTTAACAGTTCTTCAGGTGATTCTGATATGCAAGCTGTAAAGCTGCTGCCTTTAATTCATGCATGAAAATCCCCAAACTTGCTTTTTTAAAAATACATGTTTGGACACATCTTGCCTCTGTAGGTTCTAATTCATAAGAAAACCAAACGAAACCAATGAAATCGATACACTGAATAGATCTACGGAATATAAATCAAATCCCATTTGTGCATAAAACATACCCACTTCTCACATTCCCTGGGCAATCTCAAAATCTGCTGTTCAAAGATAACAGCACTGGTCATAGTTTGCCTCGTTATAGCTCTATAGATCTCAGCAAGCTAATTTATGTCTTTTAAAGCCTCCTTCTTATGTTTAGCACAGGTGATAAACAGTACCCTACATACGAAAGGTTTTAATGACTACAGAATGGTACTTTGGATAAGAAAACAGGTTCAAGATAACAATGTGTCATGCCAAAGGGAATATAAAGGAGTAGTCTTGCTATTACTCATCACTTTTACAGTACTGTGAGCATTATTGGCGGAAGGTCTAAAACCTAAGAGTGCTGGTAGCAACAGGGAAAACTATGTGCAAATCTTTGATAGTTTGTATTGCCCTGCAGTGAAGACTTGGCCAATCTGTAGGCATGATCATTGTCATTACCGGTGATATGTTCTTCTCCAACTGGAGAGAGTATAACTTCTATTTTGGACAAAAACTCATAAATTACAGACTATGAAAAACCCTCATCCTCTATCAGTCTGTATTATAGAAGAATGAAACATGATTAAAATTTTTATTACTACCAATTTAATCAAATTTTCCTTGGCCTTCTGTAATTTCCAAGAAATGGAAAGGTTAGATTGCTCTGTTAGTTAATGCACCATTAAAAACATATAATTGTCTTAATAGCAGATCATAGAAGTGCATGAGCAATTAACATGAAGCAATTTCGCACCTTAATTAGCGTCACATGGATTCCCTTTGGGAGCCTAGGAGAATTTTAAATTCCGATATGGAAGCACGGTGCCATAGGAATGTGCCCTCTGTGCTGTGAGCATTTGCTACAGAGTAATGAGGCCTTGTGGGCAAAAAAAGACCCGTATCTTCACTCAGAGTGCAGAAGTGCTAGCTGTGTGGAGGAAAGGGAGACAGAGTTGAATGAAGAGTATGAGAAAGAGGTGGGAGGGAGTTTGATTAGAAAGTAAAGGCAAAACCAACGGAAAATTACTGTGAATGAAGTAGTCTCCAGTGACCAGCCAAGGCCCGGAATTCCAAACAGGGACAGAGAGAGACCTGCAGCTCATTATTTTATTTTATTTTATTTTTTATTTTTTATTTTTTCTGTAACGCAATGAGAAGCACCAGAGCTGCTTTTATCTCCAACTTTCTGTATTTGTGTTCGGGGATAGTTGAGCTCAAAAGAGGATTTGGGGATATAAGTCATTTAGTTCCCTGTCTAGATAACTGAAGTATAATCACCCACCCCAAGTGCAATTATTCTCCTGCCAATTGCAGTTTTAAAACATCAAGACTCTTGATTTGTTTTGCTCTTTGGTGCCTTAAAAAAATAAGTATTGAATTGATTGTTTCCCTCCAAATTCTGTTTTTATTGCCTTTTCTTCCTCCTTCAATGCCACACTGCACAGTATCTCTCCAGTACAGAAAACAGGAGAACAATTCTCATTTTTGCAAAGGAAAAATGAAAAGGCATTTGTATTTGCTCTCACAAAATCATCTTGAAAAACTGAACCTTCTTGCAATTTTCTAGTCTTCATTTTATGTCTGTGAAACAGATGGAATTTAGATTGACTCCATCTTCAAAAATGACTGAGGCTGGCAAATATAAATTTCTTTCTCAAAATTACTTGGCAAATGATTGCCAGAATTTTGATTAGGAGATACATGAGATGAGATAAAAAATATGGTTAATTTTTAAATTTAAAAAATACTATAGTAAAAAGTTCATTGCCATTAATCTCCCTCAAAATATTCCCCCTCAGGCCGGAGGGTTAGCTCAGTGGTTCCAGCGCCTGCCTCGCAAGTGCAAGGTCCTGAGTTTGATCCCCAGTAACCACATATAATGCTGGGCGTGGAGACATGCCTACCAACAATCCACACCGCATACCACAATGCCGGACGTGGTGGCTCACGCCTGTAATCCCAGCACTCGGGAGGCAGGGACAGGAGGATTGCTAAGTTCACAGCGGCTTGCCTGGGCACCATAGTGAGCTCAGGGCCAGCCTGAACTACAAAGCGAGACAGGGTCTCAAAAAGCAAAAAAAAAAAAAAAAAAAAAAAAAATCCCCCTCATTTTCAACATACTTATCCTGCCATTCTTACCACTTTCTGAAGCAGCCCTGGAAATACTTTCTCTTGAGTGTCTTTAGTTTTACTATGAAGGATGCCTGATGCCATGAACTGATTTAGTATATGTGCTGCCGAAGCGAGCACTGCCATGAACTGATTTAAAACATCTACCTTTCATGGTCAGTTTGACTTTGGGGAATCCGAAGTCATCGGGTGCCAGATCCAGTGTGTAAGGGAGAAAACGACATGGTGTGATGTTTTGGTGGACAGCATTCAGCAGTAGCATTCATTACAGTTCTGATTGCACCTTGAAAGGAACTGAAGGAAAAGGACTTCAAGACCTGATGCCAGAAGTGGCAAGAATGAGGGTATAAGTATGTTTGAAGAAAGAGGTATGTGTCTAAAGGGATTCATGGCAACATGCCTTTTACTGTAATAAATTCACTTAAAAATTCATTACATAATGCAGTCACACCTTCTATAATTTCCTTATTCTTATTTATTTAATATCTACTAGGTTACTCTTCCCTGATGATCACATAAGGGAAATAATTAACATTACATCTACTACCTCCATAAAACAACACACTAAAACATTTATACCTTAATAATAGTCAGAAATTTTAAAAAATGTAACATGTTAATACATTTAGTTCTTTAGGTTCAAAGACATAATTTATTAGGTTTCAACCAATACAGTGGCAGCACTAATTTGAATATATTTAAATTACCTACTGCAAGATTTGACAAAGCTCAGAAACACTAAGTTTCATTCAGAACATAGTCTCAAATTTGATGTCCACCAGAATCACTTGAACAGTTTTTTACATCTGTAGATTCCTACGTTAGACTCAATAAATCAGGTCACTTTAGACTTTGGGTATCAGAGGATGTAGCTGTTAAGAACATTCTAGAAGCCGGGTGTGGTGGCTCACGCCTGTAATCCCAGCACTTGGGAGGCAGAGGCAGGAGGATTGCTGAGTTTGAGCCTTGCCTGGGCTCCATAATGAGCTCAGGGCCAGCCTGAACTACAAAGTGAGACCCTGTCTCAAAAAAAAAAAAAAAAAAAAAAAAAAAAAAAAAAAAAAAAAAAAAAAAAAAAAAAAAAGAACATTCTAGAAGAGGACTAGGATCTACTCTTGGGACTAAATCAAATTGTACTAGTATCTAAAATGTACCAATGAATTTGATAAAGGAATAAAAAATAACCTATAACTGCCCTACAAACTGACTCTGTGCATGTGTGCATGTGTACGTGCATGCATGTGATGTGTGTGTGTGTGTGTGAGATCTCTCTCACCACTAAAATCACTCGTGGAAACTGGTAAATATTTTCTGTATTCTAAGTTGAATACTTTTGTAGAGATGAATCTGAGTGACACATACGAACCTTACTTTGAAAATCACAGTTGTTCTCCAAAACTCAGTTCTGGGAGCTTAAGTCTTTGGAAAGCGCATACACTTATTTTTCAGTCAACAGGAACTTGATTCTGAATAATCAACCACCTGCAGGAGCTGAGTAATGAGCTTCTTGAAGGAGGAGGGAGAATTAAAGGGGGAAATTGCTTCTTGTTTACTGTCAGAGAGCACTGGGCTGCTGTATCTGAGGCTAAAAGGGGAGGCCACCAGCGAGACAATTTAAATCTGGAGGAGTTGCTTGTCTGTTGGGTGAACAGTGCTCTGTAAAGACGGAGCTGCGAATCACGGAGCCCATGCTGTTGTCTCCGAATCCTGGGGAGGGACCGGTGTGAGCAGAGGCTGATGTACAATGCACAGAGTAATGGGCTTAAATATCAAGTCTCTCCATCTGTCTGAACAGAGGCCCCTGCAGCTTTCATTATCACCGCCTGTTCTCTGCGCACCGGATGGGGGTGAGGGCGTAATGGAAAACAGACTGGGGATAATTATTATCATCTTATCTGTGTAGGACTTAACGACCCTCAAGCTAGTAGAGCTAAATTTGGGGAATCTTGACATTCAAAATGAAGTCGTCAGCAGGACTGGGTAAGGACAGAGATGTTTGAAAAACACACAAAGCTCGAAAACATTATTTCGTGTTCATCCCTCATGGAGGAACAAATTTCCTTCACAAAGAAGCATCTCATGTATTGTGCAGTACTGGACTGTGTTAAGATGGTAATGGTACTAAAAGGGGGCTGACATATTTGCAAAAATTCTTTT
>PVIC010012343.1:0-39895 GCA_004025085.1 Thryonomys swinderianus | reverse complement strand
CAAAAAAAAAAAAAAAAAAAAAAAAGTGGGCGTCTGAAATGAACAGGCACTTCTCAGAGGTAGAAGTCAAAGCAGCCACGAAGCATATGAAGAAATGTTCAACATCGCTAGTCATTCGAGAGATGCAGATTAAAACAACACTGAAATTCCATCTCACTCCACAAAGAATGGCTGCTATTACAAAATCAACCAACGATTAATGCTGGCGAGGCTGTGGGGAGAAAGGAACCCTTCTCCACTGCTGGTGGGATTGTAGACTTGTGCAACCATTGTGGAGATCTATGTGGAGATTCCTCAGAAAACTAGGACTAGAGGTCCCATTCGACCCTGCTATCCCCCTGCTAGGAATATACCCAAAGAAATTTTTAAAATCACATTGGAAAGACAGATGTACACCCTTGTTCATAGCAGCTCAATTCATGATAGCTCAATCTTGGAAACAACCCAAATGCCCATCAACTGGAGCCTGGATAAAGAAGATGTGGTTTTTTAAAAAATGGAGTATTACTCTACCATAAAGAATGACAAATTTCATTCATTTATGTGCAAATGGAGACACCTGGAGGACACACTAATAAGTGAAATAAATAGAATGCAAATACCAGATCTTTTCTTTGATATAAGTACCTGTAGAGGTAAAGGAGCTCTAGAATGTATGATAATGTTTGTAGAATGAGAAATATCCAATAGGAATTTGGAGTGGGAATGTAATGAGGGGAAGGAATAAATATGATTTGGAAAAAAAGAGTATGTATATAGGGGGTGGGGAGGGGGTGGGTGGGCAGAGATGTGGGTAAGAATGAGAATTGACCTGTATCACATATTGGTACAAATTCCCCAATGTTTTTTGTGATTGTGAGCTGTGTATATAATGTACCAATAAAGTTTACTGAATAATGCAAAAAAAATTCCTTCCCCTTCTGTAAGTTGTCTATTCACTCTGTTGCTTGTTTCTTTGACATGCAGAAGTTTTTTACTTTGATATAATGATTATTGATTCTCATTATTTCTTGTTGATTCTCATTATTATTTCTTGTGCCATTGGGACTCTATCAGGAAAGTCCTGTCAGATCTGGTGGCACAAATCTGTAATCCCAGCACTCAGGAAACTGAGGCAGGAAGATCACCTTTAGTTCAAGGCCAGCCTGAGCTACATAGTGAGTTTAAGGCCAACCTGCATTACATACTGAGACGCTATCTCAAAAAACTTGGGGACCAGAGATTTATCTCAGCGGTTCTGGCATCTGCCTGGCAAGCACAAGGTCCTGAGTTTGATCCCCAGTTATCACACACCACAGTGCCAGGTGTGGTGACTCACACCTGTAATCCCAGCACTGAAGAAACAGAGGAAGGAGGATTGCCTCAGTTCAAGGCCAGCCCAGCAAGCTCAGGGCCAGCCTGAACTATAAAGCGAGACCCTGTCTCAAAAAACTAAAATATATCTACATCTATATCTATATATAAAGGTAGGTATCATGTTTTATGTTTTACCACAGTAATAAATGGTAACAACAGAACATTCCCCTCCTCTAGCCTGGGAAATCAACACAGATCCCTGCCTAAGTGGGAGCGGGCTACATTCAGTCTTCCACAACATGTCCTTCAGTGCCTCGGGCACCCCTAGTCCCTGTGAGCTCCTCAGTGAGCCCTGGTGCCCCTCCACGTAGCCGGCCCTGGCTGGCAGTAAGCAAGCTGGGGAAGGGACCTCTGTCCCTCTCCATAAAACAAAGCCCTGTTTTCCTACAGCTCTGCCACCCTCCACCCAGGGCCAGCAGGAGGGCACGGAGCCCAGCATAGGTGCCACCCCCCGACACCCACAGGCCTTTGGCCAGATGCAGGCTGGGCACTCCAGGCTTCCTGAAGGCTAGATGGATGCAAGGAGCCTGGCCTTGTCCCTTCACTCTGCAGGGCACTAGGCCACCTGCATAGCCCTGCAGTGGGCATGGAGACATTCAGGCGTGTGGTGACATGATGAGAGAGGCCCCAGCCTACTGGTGGAGAGGGACAGGAAGGAGTGAGGAAATGGGGAAGTGAGGAGGAAAGAGAAAGGAGGAAGAGAGAAGCTGCAGGCTAGGAGGGGGGAGAGGAGACGCTAGGGAAAACAGGCAGTTGACGCCAAGCCAAGGGGGGTGGGGGGGTGAGGAGACAAGGAAGTGGAGGAGGAAGAGGAGACCGGGAGCAGGGAGGAAGGAAAGGCTGCATCAGTATGGAGCAGGCACTCCCGCAGAGAGGACGGCAGACCGGAGGCTGCATCTGAAGGTCAAGAAGTCAGGTCTCAACCAGGTCTGACATGTAATCTGGCTCCGAATCCCGGGTTAGTCCCAAACAAGGGTGAAGGACAGTGATCTGTGGGCCTGCTGGGAGAAGGACTCACAGACCACACAGCTCCCTGAGTCTGTCCCTGAGTTGGCCCCAAGAGGAAGAGACCATGCCTAGCTCCTTCGCAATGTCACCACTGATGTCCTGGGTGGCGGAGTCTAGGGGATAAAGGGAGCTGCCAGTCTCTGTGGGAGGCCATGTCTTCCTGTACCCCGCTGTCTAGGGAGGCCACACACTTCATGATGGGCAAGATTAGGTCACTGTAGCCAAGTGTGGTGGTGCACACCTGTAATCCCAGCACTCTGGGAGGCTGAGGAAGGAGGACCGAAAGACTGACCCCAGGTTATGCAATTTAGCAACTCAAGGAGATCCTGTCTCAAAATAAAAAGTGGGCTAAGGATGTAATTCAGTGAGAGGGCTGTGGGTTCAGTCCCCAGTATGAGAGAGAGAGAGAGAGAGAGAGAGAGAGAGAGACAGAGACAGAGACAGAGACAGAGACAGAGACAGACAGAGAGAGACAGAGACAGAGACTCAGAGAGAAACAGAGAAGGAAAGAATGAAGCCAGCTGTGATGACACACACCTATAATCCCAGCACACAGGAGCCGGAAGCAGATGCATCACCGCAAGTTCAGGGCCAGGCTGGGTTATATAGTGAATTCAGGATCAGCCCAAACTACCTGACAAAACAGGGCCAGAGATTTAGCTCAGTGGTTCTGTGCCTGCCTAGCAAGTACAAGTTCCCTGGTTCGATCCCTGGTCACCACACACAACTACACTGTACCAGCAATCAGTACCACACATCACAATGCTTGGCATGGTGGCTCACACCTGTAATCCCAACACTTGGAAGCAGAAGCAGGAGGATTGCTGGTAGTTTGAGGCTTGCCTGGGCCACATAATGAGCTCAGGGCCACCCTGAACTACAGAGCAAGACCCTGTCTCAAAAAAAAATAAATAAATAAAAGGAAGAAGAAAAACACAAAGGGAAAAGAAGATAAGGCTTGGTCTGAGGCTACAGCTTAGTGATATATGCTTGCCTTGCCTAGCATGCACAAAGCCCTCATTTTTTTTGTTCTCCCCATCTTCCCACTGGTCACCATTAACAGTGGGATTGATTCATAGCTGGGGAGGGGGCAGGGTAGGCAGGTCCCCCAAGAACCAGGCAGGATGCTAGCCAGGCTCGTGCTCCCCGGGCGCCACCTGGGCTAGAATCCTAACACCAAGCGGTTCTGGTCTGGGACTGGGTACTTGAGTCCTACAGCCTCACACTAAGGTTCCTGCTGAGGTGCAGCAGAGGTTCAAAGTCGAGAGAAATGAGAAAGATGCCATGCTGGGGGTCAGGCTACCACCTCATGCGGCTGTCCCTTGGAACCGAAAGGCATAGGCAGGAGCTGAGGAAGAGCTCATCCATTTATCCATCCATGCACGGAGGCCTAACTGAGCCACACTCGGGGACTGCACAGAGAGGAGTAAGATGTGCCCCTGCCTTTAGAATGCTTACAACCTTGCCAGGCATGGTGGCCCACACTTGTGATCTCAGCACTCCAGGGGCTGAGGCATGAGGATTGCAAGTTTGAGCCCAGCCTGGCAGTTTAGTGATTTTAGCAAGACCCTTTCAAAAAGGCTCAGGGAGGTGGCTCAGGGTGAAGGTCCTTATTTTAATCCCCAGTACTGGGGCGGGGTGTAAAGACTACAACAAAGAGAAGCCCTGAGGACTGCCTAGCACGGGATGGGGGTTGAGGGCCCTGGTTCCCATCTCCAGACCTTAGACGGACTCGGGCTGTCCTCGCACCTTCACCACGGCTCTGTACACATGCATACACGCAGGTGCGGGCACTATCCCCACGTCTCATCTGGCGCCACCCGCTGGCGTCCACTGTGGCCTTCAGCGACCAGGACTCTCGAACTTCCCTCCGGTTGGATTTCCCCCAACACTCCTACCTCCAGCTGCCTTCTGGGGTTTCCAGCTTCCCTCACCTGGCGCCCCAGGTCATGCTCTGTCACCTCCTGAATCTGGCTCTCCGCCAGGGTTTGGAGGTCCAGGAGAAGGCAGAGGTTGCCCACACATCCTTGCTCTTTGAACGGCGGTTGGAACATGGCGCCTCCTCCTGGCACTGCTAGGCGGCGCGACAGTGGCCACAGCCCTCACCAGCGCCCGCTGCAGTAAGGCCCGCTTTGGACCTGGAGAGGAAGCAGTAGGTAAGAAAGCCAAGAGGTGGAGAGGGAGCACAGGGAGGAAAGACTTAGCGGCCCGTGGAGCTGGCTTCCTACTCTAAGAGGATGTGAGGAGACTGACTGGAGATGGGTTTTTCCCGGGAGGCAGAGGCAAGAGAGGTAGTGACCCCAAATAATGTTCAGATCTCCCAGCAGTCATATCCCACTTCCACAGTGACCCCAAATACAGATTCCTTGGCTCTCAGAGGGCCTTGGGGCTAAAGAGGTTAACAGGCTTGGCAAGGGACCCAGGCAAGATAATTATAGGGTTTAGAACATGCTGTAGGAGAGAATGGTAATTAGATAGTGAGATCCTCTCAGGGGCGCCCCAGGGCTCGTGAGCCAGGCCTGGGAAGGGCCTGCTTCGCCAGGCCAGCACGTGTACCGCCCCCGGCCCCTGAAGACACATAGCACAAGCTGGGTCTCTCTGGAGGCTCCACTACAGCTTCCCAGCCCCCCCCCCCCCGAGAAAGCCTCGCAGTGCCCAGGAATGAATCCACTGCCCCCCAGGACAAAGTGGGCAAAAAGGGAGAGGAGTGGTGGCTCACGCCTGTCGTCCCAGCACTCGGGAGGCAGAGACAGGAGGACTGCTGAGTTCGAGGCTTGCCTGGGATACAGAGTGAGCTCAGAGCCAGCCTGAACTACAAAGCGAGACCCTGGCTCAAAAAAAAAAAAAAAAAGGAGAGGAGCTAGGACTAAGCTTCCTCCCTTGGAAGACGAAAGCTATTCCCTCAGTGGCTCCACGATTCTGGCAGCAGCACCTCTGAGAGTGGCCCGGGGGTCTCTGGTCTCGAACCCTCCACCCGAGGACGCGCCAGCACCCCGGGTCCCTCGGGCAGGTCCTGAACTTCATGGTCCCCTTGGAACACCGCCTCCCCTGCCGCAGCGCACAACCTTCAAACCTAAACGCCTCCCTTCGCCCCGACCCACATTTGCTGCGAACCAGTCAGGACCTTGACGGAGGCGGGCCTGGAGGTTGCCTGGGTAACGCCGGGAAAGGGGCACCCCGGGCCGGAAGACAGTTGCCAGGGAGACCAGGACAGTGGGCGGGACCCCAAGCCACAGCGTGCACCGGGACGAGTAAAGACCTTAACATTTAGCCCTCTTCCAGCTCCTTTCCGTAAAGTGCTCCCCCAACTGAATCTGGGGCAGCTGGAAGCTCCTGAAAGAAACCTTCTCGGAGTTAGTTCCTGCAACTGGGAGGACCCCAACAGGACCAAGCCAAGGGACCCCAAGAGACAAAATCTAGCAGTTGGGAGGCTGAAGCAGGAGGACCGCTAGGTGTTCGAGGCCAGTCTAGGCTACTAAGTGAGTTCAAGACCAGCCTCTGAACTATGTAACGAGACTGTGTCAAAAAAAAAAGAGAGGGCTGGAGGGTTAGCTCAGTGGTTCCGGCGCCTGCCTCGCAAGCACAAGGTCCTGAGTTTGATCCCTGGTAACCACATACAATGCTGGGCGTGGTGACTCACGCCTGTAATCCCAGCACTCGAGAGGCAGAGACAGGAGGATTGCTGAGTTCCAGGCTCCATAGTGAGCTCAGAGCCAGCCTGAACTACAAAACGAGACCCTGTATCAAAAAAGAGAGAGACAGACAGACAAAATCTAGAAGGAATTAGAGAAAGGAAAAGATTGCATTATGATATAGAATTTTTCGGGCTTAGGGTGTAACTGAAAGAGCACTTGGGTAGCTTGTTCAAGGTCCAGGGTTCTATCACCAGACATTTCTCAGACTAGAGGTCTAAAATGAAAAATACGGCATAAAGTAAGAGTAAAAAAACCCCACTGTAGGCTTTCAACCACCAGATGGCAATCTTGTCTATCCATTGGACTGTCTTCAGTCCTTAAAAATAGTGGTAGAAGTGTGATTGTGAGCTGTACATAAAATGTACCAATAAAGAATTCAATTTAAAAAAGTGGGAGAAGCCCAGAGGTTACACAGAGAGACCCTGGCTCAAAAAAATGTTTTGGAGGAGCCAGGGATGTGTAGATCAGTGGTGCCACGCATGGCTGGCAAGTGAGAGGTCCTGAGTTCAGCCTACAATACTGGAAAAAAAATTAGCCAAGAGATTCGGGGTGGGAGGAGCAAAGCAAGGACTTCACGTGTCGAGTGCCTGCTCCACACTGAGCTCCACCCTGAGCCAGGCAGATGTTTAAGAAAGAAACAAGCCATTCAAAAATCCAGAGATGATGAGAGAGCTAGGAGATCGCAAAGTAATATCCAGGAAGTGGCCTGGGTGGTTGTCATTCACTGGGTGAAAAACTGCAAGGCGGGGCACATTTTAGGGGAGAAAAAGCTCTTAGGTCATCACAGAGATGGACGCATTCCGCCCGGAGTTCCGCTCACTGTCTCATCTGATCTGCGTGCTCCGTGAGGAAAGTAGCTGAAGCTTGGCCACCTTGGCATCTCCTTTATCTCTCACCTACCACCAGATGCAAGTTTAGCTAGGAGTGAAGGATGGGCTACCTGCCCCAGAAGAGCGAAAGGAGGTGATGCCCATTTTGCCAAGGAAATGGTATCAGAGAAACATTCTGGAGGACAGGACAGAGCCGAAGACTCAGGGAAGGCGACCCACGCTCTGGGAGATCTGGGGGACAGGAGAAGAATCGGAAGAGAAGAAACCCGGGAAGGCCTCTACTGATCCACCCGTCTGCCCTGAACTCACTAGGGAGCCCAGGCTGGTTTCCAGCGGGTGGGGACCCTCGGCCCGCCTCTCTGTGCTGGGATGACAGGTGTGCGCCCCCGCGCCCAGCCCGACGCATTTTACTGATTGGCACTCTTCCACTCTGCCCTCTGACTTCACTCCGGAAAACAAGGGCTGCTTCCACATCTGAATTTCTCCCTTTGCAAGTTGTTGGGTCCAGCTGAGGCCGCTGGGGATAGAGCGCTCTCTCCGGCCCGCAGCCTGCAACTTCACTCTCGCGATCCAGGGCCCTGCGGACCTAAGGACGCAGCCGGGCACCCGGCGGTGCGGGTCCCTGTTCAAGCGCAGTGGGCTCCGACCCTACCTGCTTCGGCTCCTCCCACCAGCGTCTCCGGCTGCCACTTTTCCCAGCCTGCTGTCTCCCTCTGCTCCCCCATTTCGAGCTCACAGTCCTTCCAGTGGCAAGTCTCCCTCCTGTCAGCGTTTCCCATCACCTCCTCGACTGCTCGGGTCGCCCTGGCCTCTTCCTTGCCAAATCCAAGCCCCCCAGTCCCTCTACGGAGCCAGCGGGTGCTTCTCTCCAGGGCTCCACCCAACAGCTTCCTCCAGTCACCTCTGACAGCCCTGGGCCGCCTCCACCCGCCGTCCACCCCTCCGTGATCCCGCCAGCTGACGGTTGCTCTCCGTCCCTCAGGATTCTTCTCCCCATCTGACCCTCCGCACCTGCTTCCTGACGGGCCCTTTGGCGTCTCCTGACCTCAGTCCCTGTCCTTCTTTCTTTCCCAGAACCCTGGCCTCCGTCCCTCTGCTCCCTGCCCTGTTCCCACCCTCTCTGTCCCCTCCCGCCCATCTCTCCGGGTCTGCTCCGTGGACCTCGGTCGCCTGTCCGGTCCTCTCTCTCTGGCCTCTCGGGATCTCTCCCGGTCTCCACTCTCGCCCGGTACTTCTCTGTCTTTCCCCCTCTCTGGCGTCTCTCAGCTGACTCTCCCCTGTCTTTCCCCTTCAGACTCTTCTCTCCCCTTTGTCCACCCCCCCATGTCGGTCTCTCTGGCTCTGCTCCTCAAACGCCTGCCTCTCCCGGCTCTGCCTCCGGACTTTCCCTCGGTGCCGCCCCCTTCCCCCATCTCTCGGCCTCCCCTTCTCGCTCCCGGCCCGGGTTCCCTCCCTCTCTCTCTCTCTCTCTCTCCTCTCTCTCCTCTCTCTCTCTCTCTCTCTCTCTCTCTCTCTCTCTCTCTCTCTCTCTCTCTCTCTCTCTCTCTCTCGGCTCTCTCCGGCTCCCTCTCTCGCCTCGGATGACAGCGCTACCTCTTTTGTTGGCTCCGCAGCCAATCGCGGCCGCTGACGACACGGGGGCCGGGGCTATAAAGGGCCTGGCCCGGGCCCGGGCCCCCCCAGCCGCCCGCCCCGGCCGCCCGCCCGCCCCGCCCGCGCGCCCGCCGCCCCGGCCCCCCCGGGCCCCCTCGGCCGGGCAGCCCCCAATCCCGCGCCGCCCGGACCCCCTCCTCCTCCCTCCTCCCTCCGCCCCCTCCCCGCGGGACTCCGGCGTCCCCGCCCCCCAGTCCTCCTCCCCTCCCCTCCAGCATGGTGCTCGCGGCCCCGCTGCTGCTGGGCTTCCTGCTCCTCGCCCTGGAGCTGCGGCCCCGGGGGGAGGCGGCCGAGGGCCCCGCGGCGGCGGCGGCGGCGGCGGCGGCGGCGGCGGCCGGGGCCGGGGCCGGGGCCGGGGCCGGGGCCGGGGCCAGGGGGGAGCGCGCCGGCCGGTCGGCCCCGTCCGCGGCGCCCGAGCCGGACGGCTGCCCCGTGTGCGTGTGGCGGCAGCACAGCCGCGAGCTGCGCCTGGAGAGCATCAAGTCGCAGATCCTGAGCAAACTGCGGCTCAAGGAGGCGCCCAACATCAGCCGTGAGGTGGTGAAGCAGCTGCTGCCCAAGGCGCCGCCGCTGCAGCAGATCCTGGACCTGCACGACTTCCAAGGCGACGCGCTGCAGCCCGAGGACTTCCTGGAGGAGGACGAGTACCACGCCACCACCGAGACCGTCATCAGCATGGCCCAGGAGAGTAAGTGGGCGGCGGGACGCGAGCGCTGCGGGCTGGCGCGGCTCGGGGAGGGCGCCCTCGCTTCCGAGCGGCGCTCCGGCTGCCGCGGCCCGGAAGCCTTTACTTCGAAAACTTGCTGCCTTGGGGAGCGGGGGCTACTTCGCAGAACTTTTCCGAGCGGTGAGGACGGGCGGCGGAATCGTGTGCACCCCGGGCTCCCGGAGGCGGGAGGGGGCCGACGGGCGGGGTGAGAGGCATTGCCTCCCGTCCCCGGAGTGCGGGAAAGCCCAGTGAGGAAGGAGTCCGGGCAGCTGGGCCCCGCAGCCGAGGGCTGGCAGCGGCTCTGCCCTGAGGGGCCGTGAAGGGGAAGCGGAGAACGGAGCAGCTCCCGGACCCCGCTGGCCCGCGGTGCCCTCTGCCGCCCCGGCACCCACTTCCCGCCCCGTGCCCCGCAACGCGCCCATCCGGCTGCACAGAGCCGAGTGCCCCTTCTGCAGCCCCAGACCCACACGTCCCTCGCGGCAGGACAGCTGGCATTCTCTACCCCGAGCCGTGGGTCTCGCCCTGGCTGTCCCACGGGGCCAGAAAAGCGGCGCCTTCTCGGTACCGGCTAAGCTCAGAGAATTCAACTCCATTGCTCTAGGTGTTAAGGGCAACCATTTGGTTACTCAGACCTTAGTGTTTCGCTCCTTATTCACTCACTGTGTTCTCAGCTGGATTTAAGAGAAAGAATTAAACGGGGTGTGTGCGTGTGCGTATGAGGGGACCCAGGCATCCAAGCCCCTGGCCAAACGGAAGATGAACATGTTAATAGACATGAGCTGCTTTGAAATTTTATGGCCTGGAAAATCCAGGCCAATACTACCACCCCCACCCCGGCTCTCCCTTGGGTCAGGTGACTCCTTCCCCTCCCCCACCGGGTCTCCCTCCCACTCAACTCCGGGGACCAGGCTCACTCTTATTCCCCAGGGGTTTGGCAAGGTCCCCTTCCCTCGCTGGGTTTTATGACTTTGAACAGAAGGGGGGGAGAGGCTGGTTTATTGGTAGATGGGTCATAAAAAGCTGGGGCTGAGGGGCATCCTAGTGGCCCACCCTACAGGAGAGCCATAGAAACTCAGGTGCGCTTCTGGGACGAGTGCCTGGTGCTGCCACCCATATTTCTGCAAAACTCTCCCCGGTCTTGGTCAGGCAGGGCTATGAAGAGAACTCAAAGAACCAGAAAACTAAGTGGATGTGTGTGTGTGGGAGGAGTCGTGTGTGTGTGGGTGTGTGAAGGCCCGGAGATCGGTCTTGGGTTCCTCAGTCTCCCTTCCGTCCTCTGTCCTCCGGCGTCCACTCCTGCAAGCCAGGGTCAGTCTGAGAGTGACTGAGGGCAGGGGTGGGGGTGGGGATACCAGGGACCAGTAGTACGGAATTCTGATTAAGAGTTTGGTGGAAAAAGCTTGAGGGGTACAAGGAAGATAGTCCTTGGCATGCGTGGTGCGGTACAGGGTTTCCTGGGTGGGTGATCCAGCTGCAGGCGCCCCTGGCTCCTCACTCTGCCCGGCGTCCCTAACCCTAAGGCAGCAGGGCAGAGTGTGCAGGAAGTGGAGGACGAGAGCATCCCTGGACTGGGCGGTGCAGGTTAGGCTGTCGGGGCGCCAGCAGGTGGGAGCTCACCCCCAACTTACAGTCCTGTGCCGGCCAGTATATGGGTAACTAGGGAATGGGGTCTCCAGCCAGGTATTGTACGTCCCCTTTAAGAGCCTAGCTAAGCTTTTCAGACCGGGAGGGGGAGTAAAGGGGAGGGGAGGGAGAGAGGGGAAAAGCAAAAAGAGACTTTTATAGTCTAATCCCCAGGGACCCGCTTTAATAAGAGACTTGTGCTCTGCTAATCGGGGGAGGTGTTTGTCAGCAGAGATGGCCTCTGCTCCCCTCCCCCTGCCTCCCCTCCCCCAGCCCTCAACCCTGGACCCCCGCCCCCACCTCTCGGAGCTGCGGTGCCTGCCCTAGTTCCCTCTACCCTCTCAGGCTTCCCACCCCGGCTTCATCCTGGGAACCCAGCCCCCTGCCCTTCAGGGAGCCAAGCCCAGCCCCTCAGTTTGTCTCTCCTCCCTGCCGGAGAGGCCCCTGCCCTCCCAGCCCAACCTCCAGCCCCAGGCCTTCCAGCGAGGGTTGGGAGAGGGCCGGGGGGGGCCGGCCAGGAGGAGGTGGAGGAGGAGGCTGCCCTGGTGAGTAGGGAGGGGGTTGGGCTTTTGCTGAAAATAGTGCAATGACCTCTCTCCCCCACCAGCACCGCCTACTAAACCTGACCTGCTGCCTGCCACCAACCAGATCAATCCGACACAGATGTGGCCCCTTCCCCTCCCCACCGGAGCTGGCCTGTGCGTGGGGCTCTCTCGAGCCGGGTTTCCCTCTATAGCTCTACCTGCTTCTTCTTTGTTCCTCCTCCTGTACCCTACCCTTTTTCTTCCTTACCCCACTAGGTTTAGCTCCTTCCCACCTCTGTCTCCTAACCCCCACCCACTCACTTCTTCCTCCTTCAGACGTTCTCCAACCCCTGAACTGAATTCTCCCCATAGCGAGATCTTCCTACTCACTCCGTTCCTCGGCTTATCTCCTCTCACCTCTTCGTGCCTGTCTCTTCTCCATTCTTCCCTCGCCATCTCCAAACTCTCCCTTGACTTTTTCTCTGTCCCTGCATAGAGCACCGACTGTCGCCACATCCCCTGCAGGGCGAGAAGTGTATGAAGATTCCCTGTGGTGAGGAGGGATAACTTTTATCTAAAGGGACCAAAGACAGAGCACACTGACGGCTGACCTTTGGGAGCTTTCAAAGATGCAAACAGCGCGCTGCAGGCCTTGTGCCATGAGCTCGCTGGGGCTCAGGGATAGTGCCCATCCCTCACCTCTGAGGTCTAGGTTAGCTTAGTGGTGAGTTATATTTACAGCTTAGAAAACAAACTCGTCAGCCTTGAGAACTGCGAATCAAGAACTGCCTTTATCACACTCTTCGGTCTGATATTGGTGGGTAAGGTCAGACACGGATTAATGTCAATGAAGAGTCAAGCAGTGGTTAAACCCAGTTCACAAAACAACACAAAAAACCCAGTTCAATTGGAGGCAAATAAGAGTTAGGAAGAATTCTCAGGCAGTTGCAGTTGCCTGTGTAACTTAAACCTAAGAGTTCATTCAGCATGTATTTAGCGAGTACTGCTTGGCAAAGAAGCGCTAAAGCTACAGCGATGAGCAAAACACACGTTATCAGCAATGTCCACACTCCAGATGAGTATCTAATGTCAAGAAAGTCAATTCCGGTGCTGAAATCAGGCATAATGTGCCATGTGGACTGTTCCTTGTCGTCCCTGAATTCCCAGTAACTTTTCTGCCCCAGCTACTGTGTCTCGGCTGGAGAACCCTAGGCCACTGCGCCACCACTGCAATTCCAGCCGGTGGCTGAGAGGACTACACAAACTGGCGCTTCAGAACCAAGAAACTGTGTGGTGTCCTGAATACCTGAAGATCCTTGGGCGCTTTCCTTTCCTTCTACCCCCTCTGGAGGGTCCTGAGGCGGGGGTGGAGTGCTGATGGGAAACTCATCCCAAGACCTCCGTGGCTATGCAGTACACGAGATCTGTGCATGACACACAAGGATGTAGACTTCCTCAGAAAACTTACAGAGCTCTGGCAGCTAATTCTAGCTTCCTCCTATACAGAATGAGAATGAACACTCCCATCCAGGGGGATGATTTCGGGCAGTCTCAACTGATTTGAAAGATTAGGAAGGGGACTGGGAGAAGCTGGAACAAGGATATACTAGGACTCATTCTGTAGATGCAAAGGCCAATGTATGGAGCAGAACAAGGGAAATGCTCAAAATGTAAAGCTGGGGTCCTGAACCTTTGTAAAGACTTACTGGCACGGGGATAGAAACCAAAGGAAAGCTCTGGGGAGAAAAACTGACCACAGGTGATTTGGGGTGTTGAGTGTTAGTTCTGATACTGAATAAACAAGAGGAAACAAGTTTTCCCCTTTCTCAAAAGCCAAGGTGGCTGGGGATTTAGCTCAAGTGGTACCGCACCTACCTTGGAAGCACAGGACCTGAGTTCAATCCCTGGTAGTGCAAAAAAAACCTACCAGGGTGGCGGTGGTGGTGATTGTAAGGAAGCAACGGAAGAAACATCTCGTAGGAGAGAATGGAGAGTCAGATGTACAGAAAGAAGACAGTTGGGTAGTTCATTCTGGAGGGTGTGCTGCTGGGAATGACAAGGAGCCTAGCTCTGAATTCAGGTCTACATGACAAGATAAATTAAACCTCACTCCCTCTCCTTTGAGGCCAGATAGTGCGGGCTCACCTACCCAACACAAATCAAGAGTATACATGGGGCAGGATGACACAAGGATAGCAGATGTGATGAAAGATATGGCTTTTCTATAAGGAACATTAAAATTCAGAAAGAATCCAAGCCTTGCATGCTGGGAAACACTGGAAAAAGGAAGGATACAACTGGAAGGAGAATTCAGGTAACCATCTTTGCAGGTTATCTAGTGGAGAGGAACTTATACATCAGGGTAAATGGAACACCGGGAGGAATTAACCAGAACATCATCCTGTAGAGAGGAGGCATGGTTTGGGTATCAAAGACGCAGTATCAGTAGCAATAATACAGGCACAGACTAAAGGGTAAAGAAGTGGAAAACAGCCCGAGTCCAAACTGCCAGTGCCTCCAGGGATGCTGATCCCCTCTACAGACACCTTTTGCTGATGCTCTGCCCCCTTCTCTCTTATCAGCGGACCCCGCAGTGCAGACAGATGGCAGCCCTCTCTGTTGCCATTTCCACTTCAGCCCCAAGGTGATGTTCACAAAGGTACTGAAGGCCCAGCTGTGGGTGTACCTTCGGCCCGTGCCCCGCCCAGCCACAGTCTACCTGCAGATCTTGCGACTGAAACCCCTAACTGGGGAAGGGACCGCAGGGGGAGGGGGTGGAGGCCGGCGTCACATCCGTATCCGTTCACTCAAGATTGAGCTGCACTCGCGCTCCGGCCACTGGCAGAGCATCGACTTCAAGCAAGTGCTACACAGCTGGTTCCGCCAGCCACAGAGCAACTGGGGCATCGAGATCAACGCCTTTGATCCCAGTGGCACAGACCTGGCTGTCACCTCCCTGGGGCCAGGAGCTGAGGGGCTGGTGAGCAGGGGCCTGAAGTGGTGGTAGATGTGTGTGACCTGGCCCTGAGGAAGTGGGAAATGTTAGTAAAAGTAGACCAGAAAATGTGAAGGGGGTTGGGGACCAGTATTATTTCTCTGGGGCCAGAAACAGATTCTAGAGGAGCTGGGGCTGGGGTGGGCTGACAACTATCACTTTTCCGGGATCCGAGCCAGGCAACAGCTGAAAACTGGATTTGGGGTTAAGGTGTCAGTTAATGGGAGATGCGTGAGAACACAAAAACTGGCTGTTGATGAGGCCCCGGGCCAAGGTGCTGTTAGGGGCTGGTTGCCAGGTAAGGAAGAATTAGGGAAGGTGAGTTGAACGAGAGATGGCTAGACAGCAAGAAAAATGAAGAGAAGATCTGGGGGTGGGAGGAATGCAAAAGCCCAGAAGTCAAAGGATTCTCTTCTGATGCCTATTAAGAGCCAGGTGGGAAAGAAACAGGGATGAGGAACTATTCAGGGCTATGTCACATCTCTCTCCCCTCTCCCTGACCCTCAGCACCCTTTCATGGAGCTTCGAGTCCTAGAGAACACAAAACGGTCCCGGAGGAACCTGGGCCTGGACTGCGATGAGCACTCGAGTGAGTCCCGCTGCTGCCGATACCCCCTCACAGTGGACTTCGAGGCGTTCGGCTGGGACTGGATCATCGCACCTAAGCGCTACAAGGCCAACTACTGCTCCGGCCAGTGCGAGTACATGTTCATGCAAAAGTATCCACACACCCACCTGGTGCAACAGGCCAACCCAAGAGGCTCTGCGGGGCCCTGCTGCACCCCTACCAAGATGTCCCCAATCAACATGCTCTACTTCAATGACAAGCAGCAGATTATCTACGGCAAGATCCCTGGCATGGTGGTGGATCGCTGTGGCTGCTCCTAAGGTGGGGGACAGTGGATGCTCCCCCACAGACCCTACCCTGAGACCCCCCCCAGCCCTGCCCCTTCCCCAAGCCCTAGAGCTCCCTCCACCTCTTCCCATGAACATCACACCTTGTTCCCTGACCAAGCAGTGTGCAATACAACAGAGGGAGGCAGGTGGGGACTGGGTGAGGGGCTGGGAGAAAGGGAGAGGGGCACGGTCAGGGTGGAGTGTTTGAGGTTGGCAGGTAAGAAGGTTTGGCAAGAAGACAGAGAGAGGTAGAGACAGAGGGATTGAGACAGAGGAACACACAGAGCAGCATGGAGAAGGCAAAGGAAAGGAGGCAGAAGAGAGACTAGGCAGAGACGAACACTGAGAGAGACTGAAATGGAGTAGCGAACGCCCCACACCAAGCCTCCTTTCTCCCCCCGGCAAGGTGAGGGCTTGGTAGTTGGGGAGATCCCCTGACTACTCAGTAGGAATACCCATTCTTAGCGTCTTCCCTCTCTTCCTCCAACCATGGCAGGGAAGGGAAGTGAAGGCAGGGGCAAAAGGATTGGGGAATTTTATTTATTTATTTATTGTGATTTTTCATTTTTTTGGTATTTGGCTTTACTGGAATAGGAGGGCCCCTGCCCACTATGCCCCATTTGTCCCTTGTCCCCAAACCCTGCTCTTCCCCCATGCCCACCCGCTTAAGCACTTGTACAAAGCCTCCAGGGTTGGGAATGGGAGTAAAGGGCAAGAGGGTGACGCGTATGTTTCTCTTAAGTACCCTAACCTTGAGCCAAACTTAATGGCCACAGAAACAGTAAAAGGTTAGGGTTTAAGAGCTGGGGAAAGGGAATGCTCAACATCTTGGGTCTATTTGTGAGCTACTAACCCTCAGGCCAGCTTTCTTCATGGTACTGATTTATTTAGCCAGAGGGTACAGCCTGCTTAAACCCAAATTCCCCTCAGTGGAGAGAGACCAAAGAGCCTTTGGAATGTCCCTCATCCCAGCCTCTATCTTCAGGTCAATGAAAAAGAAAAAAAGAAAAAGACAAAAAAAAAAAAAAAATCAGAGTCCCCCAGGTCTGGTCAGGATTTGGAGGGGTCAAGAAAGGTGTGTTTAAGTAGGCTGAAGGTTACAGGGCATTTGAATCCAAATCACTGCTCTGGGCTAGGGAATAGAGCCAGCAGACCAAGGTGGAAGGGATTCTGGAGGGGGACATTTCAGTCCCCCAACCCCAAAGCTCAGGGTAGGAGGGAAACAAGGGAGCAGAGTGTCTATAATTTTTATTTTTTATTTTTGGAATATAGCAGTGTCTGGCAACAGGGAGGGAACAGTACGGTGGGGAACAGCGTCTGACAAGGCCTGTTACAGCAGAGGGTGGGAAGGACAGAGACTCCTGCTTTGGAGAGCTAGGAAGCAGGCAGACTGGCGGCCACTCCAGGTCACCAGCGGGCCCACTCATGCCTCCCACAATCCCAACACGCCCTCCTCTGGACTCACTGGGCCTCAGTTTCTTCCCCTCAATGGAATGAGAAATAGCAGCACCCGCCACAGCCAAGAGATGAATTCTGAGCACTTACCACGGGCACTTTATGGACATAAAATACCTCTCGCTGTGGGACCAGATAACCAGGGCACCAGAGCAGTGGTGAAGAGATGTGAGGCTTAGAGGAGTCACAGGCTTCAGAGAATACAAGTTCCCTCCTGCCGGCCAGCTGCAGTGCCTGAAGCCGAGGAGCTGGGAATCTCCACACCCTATCCACACCTCACCAGCTGACTCTTGGCTCCAGCCAAGAGCCTAGAGGCTGCCAGGAGAGGAGGGGATAAAAACTGGCGGAAAAACTGCCACTCTCAGAAATCCAGCAGTTACAGTCTGGTAGAAACTGTACTGAAGTAAAGCCCGTGCTGGAGAGCAAACCTGGAAGGCTTGTTCTTCCCAAGTGTCTTTCCTGCCTGGACCAGACCACGGGAGGGGCCAGAGGTATGTGGCCACCATGGAAGGTGAGCCAGTGTCTGACCCCTGTTCTCACAGTGAGAAAACGAGACGAGGTGTTTCAGTAGAGGAATGAGCAGGAGCTGTTAAGCTTTTCAACTAACCTCCCATATAGCAGCTATGTCAACCCCAAGCCTCTCCTCTCCGGCCCAATTCTTCATCCTTCTTGCTGCCTCAATGCAGAGAATGAGACACCTGACCATCAGTGCAGTTCACACTTCCTTGGTGGGAGGAGAGGGGCAGGAAAGTGAAGATGATCCCCCAAGGTCAAATACCTCTCGATCTTGGACAGGGTAGGCTTGAGCAGTAAGCATCAACTACCCTCTAAAGAGTCTGGAGAGCGGGGGCACTAAACTTGGGGGGACACTTAAAAATACTGCCCCTTTAGCCCACCAAATAAAGTTCTTTGCGAGAGAACGGGGGAGTTTCTTTTACAAATATGTCTGAGTTGAAGTCTCAGTCCCCTGTTCTTCCCTATCCCCCAAAAGCATGGGATAGAGGTTTGGGGACACAGCCCAGCAACCCAGCGGGAGCAGCCCTCCCCCACCTTACTTGTGCGGACCTGTCCAGCGCCCCTCTGAACATACTATTAGTGTGATTATTTACTTTGTGTATCTGTTACATCACATGTGTGATTGCCTTTGTTTGTTAAGACTGACTGTCTGAGGAATATGGGGCTGACAGGGCATTGGAATGCCGGGAAAGGACTTCTTCATTGAAATCAAGGCTTCCTGGAAGGAACCACTGCAAAAAGGCCATCAGGCAGTTTTCAAGTTATGTGACAGAGGGCAAAGATGGCCATAGGGTGCTCTGAGTTTTGGGATGGTCACATGACACAATCCAGCACTTGAACCTGAAAAAAGAAAAATAAAAGCAGTCAAAGAGTTTAGAATTCAGTGCTGAACTCTTCTCCCTAATCAAGCGCCATAGTTACACCTCAGAGACCAGAAACTGAAGAGGAGCTAAGAGGAAAACTGCTTTGCAACTAAGAAGATAGGGTCCTTGGAGCAAGACAAAACCATTCAGGGCATGTGGGATGAGGGTTGGAACATGTAGTTCAAGGAATAGGTACAGAGGACGGGAAAGGGAGTGGAATCAAAACAACACTGATCTGGACAACTTGATCCATAAAGTTCCAAAATACAAAGACTCCCAGCCTCTCCAAAACAGAAAGTTCTCTTGAGATGACCCAGCTAATGTCTGTCCTATCCTTCTGGAATCCCTGATCCTAGATTTCCTCAACATCAGCTGAACCACCAGCCATTTACCTTGACCATATACAGGAGTTGTGAAGCAAACATCTTGAACACTGTGGAATCCACTGTAGAACTGCACATGTACCTAGAGCACAATCCCAGGGCTCAGGAGAGGAGCTGGCAAAAGAACTTTGCCTTCTTTTCTTTTTTGTTTGAGACAGGGTCTTGCTTTGCAGTGCAGGCTGGTGCTGAACTCATGGAGATCCTTCTGCCTCAGACTCTCAGATGTGGGGATTGAAGGTGTATAGCACCAGGCTCAGCTGACTTCTCTTTTTTGGTAGTAACTGAGCTATGTTTCCCAACTTTTAAAAAATGTTTTTTGTTTTTTTAAAAATGCTGTGTTTTAAATTGTGAGATGGGTCTCCATAAGATACTTCGTCCACAATGGGTTTAAACTTGCAATTCTCTTGCCTCTATCTCTCAGAATGCTGGGGTTACAGGTGTATGCCACCATGCCCAACTTTCCAATTTATGTTTTCTTTTTTGTTATGGTTTGTGATACATAACAATTACATTCATCTCGGGGTGCTTGACATATTTAAAAAGAAAAAAAGGAAGCTTCTGGGACATCATCCCAATCTAGAATAATGCACAGGGCTGCTACAGATTCAGTGTGCCACCAAGCTTTCCTCATTCTATCAATTCTGCCAGCAGACTAACCTCACCAGCTTGCCCCAGACCAACTGCAGAACAGGCTGGGATTGGGTGAAGTTCAAAATGAAGATTAGTAACAAAAGCATTATGTATTATATCTCCTAGGGAGAGTTGCTTTATCCAGATCTATCCTACGCTTCTGACCTGAGCCAAAAATGGGTTCTCTCCCCCTACTGCTCATTGTTTCCTGCATTGAGTCATCAGACGAACCCTTAAGACTCTCAAGTCAGTTTTTTCTTTGCACAAAATAGCCTCCAAGTTAGTACCGATGCCCAGCTATCCTATACTTTGCTTTTGCCAGTTTTAGGATATGAGGTGTGCTTCCCAAGCTAAGAATCAGATGGCAGTAGCATTTAGTCTCTGGTCTATTGTGGGTCAAAAGCAGGACAGGCAATGTCACTAGTGACAGTGTCAGCTTTCCTGCCAATGATCTGTGGTTAAAGAAGTAAACAGGACTCTTCTTACTGTTTTCTAGTCTTCAAACACAACAGCCTAAGCAGATATATACACAGATACACAATACCCCCTCATCCTCTAGCTGGAACTTACTCAGGGAAAAAGTTTTTCACTTGCTAAATCTTAATTTTACCTAAGTGAATTTAAGAAACAGTATTTATTATTATGCAAAATATGGTAAGTTGTACTGATTAAACAATATAATTCACTTAGTTTTCATAAGAACCTTCACATAAGGTTCCTTATTGATAATCGAGAAAGGGAAAGATAATAATTTCCCTATGGTCTCAGAGCTAGAATAGTAGAATGAATTAAAACTAAATAGATGCTACAAAATATTACATTCTAACTGGGTGTGGTGACACATGCCTGTCATCCAAGCACTGGAGAAGCTGAGGCAAGAAGATTACTGATTTTGAAGCTAGCCTGTGCTATAGAATGAGCTCAAGCCTACCCACATAGCAAGAACCTGTCTCAAAAACAGAAAACAAAACAAACAAAAAAAACCCCTGCCCGACATTGTAATCTAATCTATTAGTGGAGGTATGAGAAATGGAAAATCAAATATAGAAACAAAGAGAAAATAAGACAGGAACATGCTGGAATAAAGGATCTGCAAAAGAATGAAACTTTTCATTTCCTCTGGAGGTAAATAAAACCAAGAGTTTGGATGTTTCAGGGAGGAAGGAAGGTTAGACTGTAGGAGGATTTCACTAATCTCAAGTATGTAGCACTGTGTGACAGAAGTTTCATATAAGAGAACAGGAAAAATGATATATTTCCTTAATTATCCAAGTTCCTTCTTCTCCCCTCATTTGTTTCTCATGGCTGACAGCAAAGAACTTAGTATAAGAGAACAGGAAAAATGATATATTTCCTTAATTATCCAAGTTCCTTCTTCTCCCCTCATTTGTTTCTCATGGCTGACAGCAAAGAACTTAGTTCAACACCAGAAAGAGGCTGAATGCGGTAGCATGTGCCTATGTCTCCACCATTCGGAAAGCTGAGGCAGGAAAGACAATTGCCAGTTTAAGGTCAGCCTACCCAACATTGGCAACACAGTGAAAAACTGTTTCAAAACACCCCTTCAGTCCCAGCACTCAGACTGAAACAGGAGGATCCTCAAGAGTTCAAGGCCACCCTGGACTACATAGGGAGTTCAGGGCCAGTCTGAACTACAAAGTGAGACCCTGTCTCAAACATGTAACTGTTGTTATTACCGTTATTCACCCTTTCCTATATCCTTCACCTCTATAGAAGCTTCTAGCCTTCTAGCTTCAATTCTTTGTGGGTTTTTTTGTTGTTGTTTTCTGAGATAGAGTCTCACTATGTAGTTCAGGCTGGCCCTGAGCTCACTATGTAGCCCAGGCAAGTCTCCAAGTCTCGAACTCACAGTAATCCTCCTGCCTCTGCCTCCCAAATGGTGGGAGTATAGGCCTGAGCCACCACACCCAGCATTTCTGAAGAGCTGGGGAGGGGAGCAGTTCAGGGTGATGGTGGAGAAAAAGGAAATGATCCTACAGAACTATAAAAAGGTACAGATTTATAGCTAAGGAAGCTAGTTTCCCCTCAGGTTTTATAGATTCCCTCATTAAGAGCTTCCAGGTATGCAGAGAATGTCACAGCTTTAGAACAAGGAAGACTAAAGTCGGCTAAGCACTTCTGGATGCTAGATCAGCTACAGAAAGACCAGGGGACTGGAAGGAAGGGTACCTGGATCCCAGATAAAGAATTATAAGCCTAAATGTGTCTTCTATTTAGGCAAACAACATTTAGAAGTTTGTATTTTAAGAGCCAGGTGTGGTGGCACATGCCTGATATCACAACACTTAGGGAGGCTATCGCAGGAAGATCACAAGTTTGAGGCCAGCCTAGATTACATAGTGAGCTCAAGGCCAGCCTGAACTATAAAGCAAGACCCTGTCTCAAAAAAGAGAAAAAAATATATATATACAAATGTTGAACATCCTTACTTTTCACACTCAAGGATTACATATAGAATGCCTACAAGATAGAAAGAAAATGAGAACTTTAAAATGTCCAATATGCAAGGACCTGAGTTTGATCCCCAGTAATGAGGGAAGAATGGATGCCCAAACAGTGACACTGAATTTTATGTGGAGAAGCCAGGCATGGTGGCACTCTAGGAAGCTGAGATGGAAGATCCAAAGTTCCAGCTCAGTCTGATAACTTAGCAACTTCTGAGACTTTATCCAGAAATTTTTTAGAAGAGTTAGTAATGTAGCGCAGGGGGTCAATTCCCCACAAAGAGTACAAAGAGAATTATTAGGCTTTCCTAGGGAGTAGAGCTGAATACACTTTTCAGAGGTTATAACAGAGACAGGATAAAAAAGAAAAAACAAAAAACTGAAGGACCTAATGTTCCATTCCATTAGCAGGATATGCTCTATTCCCTTAATTTTTTTTTTTTTTTTTTTTTTTTTTTTTTTTTTAGTATCAGGTATTGAACTGAGGACTTTGTGCTTGTCAGGCAGGTGTGATACCACTGAGCTAAATCCCTGGCTCTTTCCCTTACCTTTGTTTTTAGTTTGTTTTTTTTTTTCCTTTTTGAGACAGAGTCTCGCTTTGTAGTTCAGGCTGGCTCTGAGCTCACTATGTAGTCCAGGCAAGCCTCCAACTCAGCAATCCTCCTGCCTCTGCCTCCCGAGTGCTGGGATTACAGGCATGAGCCACCACACCAGGCTGTTTTTAGGTTTTTGAGACAAGAGTCTTACTTTGTAATTCAGGCTGACCATGAACTCAATATGATCCCAGGTTTGTCTCAAACTCACAGCATCCTCCTGCCTCTGCCTCCCAAGTACTGAGATATAGGCATGAGCCACCATGCCCGGTTCCTTATCTAATTTTTAAAACTATCCTGGGATAGACATCCTTACTGGAAGTATAATTTCATTCACAGTTCAAAAAAAGAATGATTATCTGGCTTTTGGATGAACACACAAACACAGTGCAGAGGAAAACTAGTTGATGTCAATGCCTGACGTAAAGATAGGCAAACATAAGACACTAGCATGAAGAGAGGGAAGAAAGGTCACTCACTCTGTAAGGTTTACTTATAAGTTCAACCACCTTTCTGTTTTGTTCATTTCTCCAAAGTCTCAGAGCAAAACTCACAACAAATGAGCAGTCTTTGGATCTGCTCTCCAAGACACAGGTTTTCTGAAGTGTCTAAATATAAGCCCTGCCCTAGTCACCAACCAGAGAATTTGCAGAAATAATGAGATTCTTAATTTTACCTTTTTATTAGCCACAAAACCAGGTAGGTTTTGGTAGAAGTAAGGACCAAATGATACCACAGCAATACAGCCTCTCATCACAGTAGCAACATCTATAAGGTACCAAGGTTGTTAAGTTTTAGGATCCTCTTTGCTCAACAAACAAAGATAATTTTAAAATTAAGGGGACAACCCTTCACTAACACTTTGAAAAAGACTAAGGACCAGGTCTCAGATCTATACAAAATTTAAAATGGGGCTGGAGGGTTAGCTCAGTGGTTCCAGCGCCTGCCTCGCAAGCACAAGGTCCTGAGTTTGATCCCCGGTAACCACATACAATGCTGGGCGTGGAGACTCACGCCCACCAGCCATCAATACCACATACCACAGTGCCGGGCGTGGTGGCTCACGCCTGTAATCCCAGCACTCGGGAGGCAGAGACAGGAGGATTGCTGAGTTTGCGGCGGCTCGCCTGGGCTACATAGTGAGCTCAGGGCCAGCCTGACCTACAAAGCGAGACCCTGTCTCAAAAAAAAAAAAATTTAAAATGTAACCAAACTACCTGTTAAGGAAAGGCCAATCTTTTTCTAAGTAGGAAACTTGAGTGAAAAAATGACTTTTAATGATACACAAGAAACATTACCATCAAAACTGCAATAGTAGCCACATGTGGTGGTACATGCCTATAACCCCAGCACTCAGGAGGCTGAGGCAGGAAGATTGCCAAGAGTTCAAAGCCAGCCTGAACTACACAGCAAAAACTTGTCTTTAAATTAAACAAAATAAGCAGGGCCAGGGATTTAGCTCAAGTGGTACTGTGCCAACCCTGGACACACAAGGGCCTGAATTCAATCCCTGGTACTGGGAAAAATAAAAACTAAAAAAATAAACAAAACAAAACAATACAACAAAGAAACCTCAATAGTATCTTTCTGCAACAGAAAAAAATAAATTAGCACAGAGCTGGACTAGAAAGCAGAAACAGGGCTAGGTATGTAGATGACTGGTACAACACTTGCCTACCAGGTGCAAAACCCTAGGTTTGATGACTACCTCCACAAAAGGAAAAAAATCAGTAAGTAAAAGCACCTAGTCTATTGCATAGCGTTCCCAATGATTAATGCTTGATACCAATACTCTTTTTCATGCTTAAATCCCTAGTTCTCTTCTATTTCTGAGAGGGCTCTAGCCTATCTACTTTCCTGAATGGCATAACCAACAAGACCCCTCCCACATACTAACCAGAGTATCAGGCCAGGCCGCACCAGAAAACAGGACCTTTCTTTTTTTTTTTTTGCTTTTTGAGACAGGGTCTCGCTTTGTAGTTCAGGCTGGCCCTGAGCTCACTATGGTGCCCAGGCAAGCCACCGCGAACTCAGCAATCCTCCTGTCTCTGCCTCCCGAGTGCTGGGATTACAGGTGTGAGCCACCACATTCGGCATTTAGGACCTTTCTTTTTTTTGGTTTGAGACAAAGTCTCACTACGTAGTTCAGGCTGGCCTTGGAACTTAACGGCAATCCTCCTGCCTCACCCTACTGAGTACTGGGATAATATATATACATGTGCCACAAGACCCAGCTAGGCCTTTCTTAATGTAATATTCTGTATTCCACATTATCCAACAGTAAGTCTTCAAGTCAGCTTACAGTAATGAATACTAATCATCAGACCTTGTATTCATACATTTTGTATCTCCTCAACCTATCCTATTATATCTCAGTGGGTCACTCCAAACTGCTAAGGATAAAAAGGATGCCTATATGAGAGAAGGGAGTAACTAGCTTTAAAGAAGAGACTTGATCCTCTTCCCTGTCTTCTTTTCTAAGGAATAAAGGCATTACAGCTAATTCCCTGTAATATTTAACCCTGAAGTTCTTATCTGGTCTAATCTGGCTCCAAGCACTTAAAGGAGCACCTATTAAAACACACTGTTGTCTTTTCTATTTTTTTATTAACAAGCAAAATAATTAAAAACAAAAACACAACAACCTTAAAGTTGGAACAGTAGTAGGTCAAATTGCAGCTGGAGTTCATGGATGTACCCGGTACATGCTCCCTCATTGCGAGGCAGGATGTAGGCATGTGACTGTGCACTTAGGTATATATATGTGACCAAGAAGAATTACAAATGGAAACCACCGAAGAAGAGAAACCATCGAGAATTTTTCATCATGCAATCCCAAAGCGTTCTGCTCTTTTCCTCTTCTTTGCCTGTATGGAAAAAAGCAGAAAGAAAATAATTAGATTGTAGGACAACAGCAGCCTAACTTCCTGGCTGTTTTAACCCACACTCACATGAATGGTCACAAGGTCCAAGAAGAAAGGATGACCCAGACATTAAAGCTCTTCAGCCAGAAATTTCATTCCTGACTCTCTACAATTATACAGTTAGAAGTAGGAGGTTTAGTGTAAAACAAGAGTGAGAAGAAAAACTATGGCAGGTAGATGAGTTTTTGTTGAGGAGTGGAGAGACGAGTGGTGGCAAGATTTCCCAGAAACAATGTCACTCAGCTTCAGAATGAGCTAGATTAGAAATACCAGGTCCTTAACAGGCTGGGCAAAGCCTTCTAGTCAGTGAGGAGATGGGAAGACTCCAGAGGACAAAGAGTTAACCACTGGAGATGGTTTCCTTAGGTCTCTAACCCAGAGGTAAGCATATAAACGTTCAATGCCAACAGAATATATTGGAAGAGGGAGGGTGTTTACAGGAGTCCTCATCATCAATCTCTCCAGGAAGGGCAGGACTGAGAGGAGTGTACAAAATGGGGGGAATAAAGAATACATTTCTCTTCTGGTGTGATTCAAAATAACACTGACTCCTTTATTCTCCAATTGGTGCTTCAGCAAGAGGGGACCTTCTTTCTGCCTATTCACATAGAAAGGTTAATACAGATTTAAACAAGAAGCTGAAAACACACAAACCCAGCCCATTCCACCTGGACTACTGATACAATTCTAGGCATCAAACAAAAATTGTCTGGTTCATGTAAACTCCACTAACCTTTTTATGCCAGCTCTTACCCCAATAATACCCACTGGCCCTTGCCACCTGTTTTTTATCTTCCTTAACTTGGAAAGGTTGAATGTACCAACTTAGGAAGCATGCCTAGTTTAACAGTAGCTTCCCTGGCAAGCATGGAATAATTTTAATCTGAATTAAAATAAGCTTACATTTACTACAAGTTCATCTTGGTAAATCAGTAAGAAAGGAAATACTTAAAACAGGTAGCATTTTGTTTTTAGCAACACAAAGAATACAAACTCCCTGAGAGTTTTTTCCCTAATACAAAATGTAATCTGATTGGATTATAAAATGTGATTACACCAGGAATGGTGGCATATGGCTATGATCCCAGCACTTGAGAAGCTGAGGCAGAAGGAGGATACTGTGAATGTGAGCCCAGTCTGGTCTACACAGTAAGTTCAAAGCCAGTCTGAATTACACATGGAAACCCTGTCTCAAAAAAAAACAAGAAACAGGGCCAGGGATTTAGCTCAGTGGTTCCGGCGCCTGCCTAGCAAAGCACAAGGTCCTGAGTTTAATCCCCAGTAACCACATACAACAATACCAGGCATAGTGACTCATGGCCACCCACAATCAGTACCACATACCACAATGCTGGGCGCAGTAGCTCACGCCTGTAATCCCAGTACTCGGGAGGCAGAGGCAGGAGGATTGCTGAGTTCGAGGCTTGCCTGGGCTGTATACATAGTGAGCTCACGCCCAGCCCGAACTACAAAGTCAGACACTATCTCAAAAAACAAACTAAACAAAACAGAACCAAAAAACAAAACAAAAAAACCTGATTATAATTTACAAGACTGATACCTATTTAAAAAAAAAAACTTTAAAATTTCTTTGTTTATTTTGTTTTGTTTTTTGAGACAGAGTCTTAGAATATAGTTCAGGCTGGCCTTGAGTGCACATGTAACCTAGACTGGCCTTGTACTTGTGGTGATGCTCCAGCCTCAGCCTTCTGAGTCCTGGGATTTCAGGTGTATGGTATCTTGCCCAGCTTAAAACTTTACAAATTCTGTGTTAGAAAATACATTTTTAGGGACTGGAGACTTAGCTCAGTGGTACTGTTGTCTGCCTTGCAAGCACAAGGTCATGAGTTCAACCTCCAGTATTGCCAAAAAAAAGAAAAAAAGTTGATGTTTATTCTGATGCCAGGTATTTAACTCAGTGACACCATGCCTTCCTTGGAAACACAAGGGGCCAAATTGAATCCAGGTACAAAAAAAAGAAAAAGAAAAATCATTTTTAGAGGCTATGTCCTGAAGTAGATGGAAAAAGTAAAATCTTGATTAAATGTAAGCAAGAAAAGAATATTTCAAGTTCCTTGCCACACACGAAGTTTTCTGTAATTCCTCAAATATTAGTTATTTCCACTGTTCTCATCCCAGGTGGTAACTGATCTCCAATAGAGTACAGATGTTACAGCAAATCAATATTATCTATGTTCAATTTCAGTGAATACCTATGAGAACCTGATACAGATAAATACAAATCTTAAGAACACTCACTCTTTCATTTAGAGAAATTATTTGTAAACAAAGTAGCAAGAACAAGAAGCCTCATCTGATTCTATTGTCCTATTCCAGAGGGGAGTTTGGCACAAATATACCTGTGGAAGTAGCTTTCAATAAATGACCAAAGGAAGTATGTCCCATAGATAACAATAATAAGTACTGCTACTTATTTCATACAATATGACAACATCATTTCAAACATTTTTGCATAGATTCATCACTTTCTACATAAAACCACTTCTTTTCATTCTCAAAATCCTATTTTAGGGTTAGTATATTAATTTCTACCTCCCAGATGACAAGATGAAGGTTCAGGAAAGTACATAAAAAGTGAGAGAAACACTTTTAAATCCAACCCTACCTGATTCCAAGTCTTGTGTTCTTTGCTATTAGGCTAATGGACGGTACTACAGAATTAAATACACTGATGGGATTTAATGTGACAACTTTATCAAGAAAAAAGTTAACAAGCAAAAAGCAAATCCTTTCAGATGAGAACTAAAGAAGTGATTGGAGAAATAGAGGTGTTTTTTCCACTCTAAGGATTCATTGTTTCAAGAGCACCATAAAAATTTGTAGATAAATTTTACCTCTGTATCCTCTGTGGTTCCACTTCCAGCTGAACTTGTGACAATCCCAAATCGCTCCTTCCTCTTTTTCAGTTTCTCATCATCTTCAGACTATTTAGGAACAAAGAAAATGAAAGCAGCTATCTCACAAAATAAATACAATGAAGTCATAAGCCAGACATGGTGAAGCACACCTGTAGTCCCAAACGCTAAGGAATCTGAGGCAGGAGGATCTTAGGTTTGAGGATAGCTCAGGCAACTCAGAGACCATCTCAAACTTGGAAACAATCCCACTGGCTTGAACCACTGGTGGTATAGGCGTGACTGTCCCATCAGGTGGCCTGAACCACTGGAGGTAGACTGGATCTAATCACTGTTTTTAAAAAATGATTTTATTTGGTACATTTTATATATACATCATGACCACAATCGAAGTTAAGAATGTATATCAGTACACATGACTTAATTCTGATTTGATCTAATCACTTTTATCAGATTTTTTACTGGTAAAATGTAATTGGACTGGGCCGGAGATTTAGCTCAGTGGTTCCGGCACCTGCCTCACAAGCGCAAGGTCCTGAATTCAATCCGCAATTAACCACATACAATGCTGGGCGTGGAGACTCACACCCACCAGCAATCAATACCACACACCACAGTGCTGGGTGTGGTGGCTCACACCTATAATCCCAGCACTCCAGAGGCAGTGGCAGGAGGATTGCTAAATTCCAGGCTTGCCTGGGCTACACAGTGAGCTCAGGGCCAGCCTGAACTACAAAGCGACCCTGTCTCAAAAAAAAAAAAAAAAAGTAACTGAACCAAATCTGTTAGTTGCTTGAATGTGAATACTGCACAAATATAAATATTAATACCAATTAAAATTATTACATAATCAATGATTCCATTAAGTTAACAGCAATTTAATATATTCATGAATTTTTGTTTTGGACACAGGGTCTTACTTTGTAGTTCAGGCTGGCCCTGAGCTCACTATGTAGCCTAGGCAAACCTCAAACTCAGCAATCCTCCTGCCTCTGCCTCCCGAGTGCTAGGATTACAGGCATGAGCCACCACTCCCGACAATAATGAATTTTTAAAAAACATTTAAAAATAAAGGCAGCTATTTTGTGCAGAGTACCCAAAATGTCATAAGGCTTAATTTTTTTCTGTAACCACAGAAGCACCCAATTTTTTCAGGTATTTTTTGACAATATAGTGCTTGCATACATTTCTTGCTCATCTAAATAAGTTTTTTTCTTTTTTTTTGAGACAGGGTCTCGCTTTGTAGTTCAGGCTGGCTCTGAGCTCACTATGTAGCCCAGGCAAGCCTTGAACTCAGCAATCCTCCTGTCTCTGCCTCCGGAGTGCTGGCATTACAGGCCTGAGCCACCACACCCGGTACTGTTGTATGTGGTATTGATGGCTGGTAGGCGTGAGTCACCACGCCCAACATGGTATGTGGTTACCAGGATTGAACTCAGGACCTTGCACTTGCGAGGCAGGCACCAGAACCACTGAGCTAACCCTCCGACCTCTAAATAAGCTTTTATAAAATAAATATTTTTGGTTTTTTTTGAGACAGGGTCTCGCTTTGTAGTTCAGGCTGGCCCTCAGCTCACTATGTAGCCCAGGCAAGCCTTGAACTCAGCAATCCTCCTGCCTCAGCCTCCCGAGTGCTGGGACTACAGGGATGAGCCACCATGCCCAGCACTGTGCTATGTGATATTGATTGCTGATGGGTGTGAGTCGCCATGCGCAGCACTCTATGTGGTCACAGGATCGAACTCAGGACCTTGCGCTTGCAAGGCAGGCGCCCGAACCACTGAGCTAAATCTCCGGACCTTTTGTTTTTTTTTTTGAGACAGGGTCTCGCTTTGTAGTTCAGACTGGCCCTCAACTCACTATGTAGCCCAGGCAAGCCTGGAACTCAGCAATCCTCCTGCCTCTGCCTCCTGAGTGCTAGGATTACAGGCGTGAGGCACCACACCCAACACTGTGGTATGTGGTTAACTGGGGATCGAACTCAGGACCTTGCGCTTGCGAGGCAGGCACTGGAACCACTGAGCTAAATCTCTGGCCCCAAGTAAATGTTTTTTTCAAGTAATTTGTGCTTATGGTATTTCTTTACAGGTAAATAATTTATCAATAATCAGTTCTCCAAATTTTGCCAGGTGTGGTGGTGCATGCCTGCAATCCCACAACTTGGGAGGCTGAGGTAGGAGGACTGCTGAGAGTTTGAGGCCTTTCTGGGCTACATAGTGAGTAAGAGACAAGCCTGAAATACAAAGAAAGATCCTGTCTCGATCTCCTAATCAAGTCTCTGAATTTTAACTTGGAAATCTTACAAGAGTCCTGCTGTTGGTGTATGTAATATACACTTAAAACTGCAATAGTCCAAATTACAATTTTTTAACTGGATGTGGTGGTACATGCCTATAATCCCCTTACTCAGGAGACTGAGGCAAGAGGATTGCTGTGAGTTCGAGGCCAGCTTAAGATACATAGCAGGACACTGTCTCAAAAAAGAATACAACTTTTTAATACCATCTTCATATTTTCCTTAAGGAACTGTAATATGATATCTGGTCTGCTAAATCAATGCCTTTCTTTGCTTTACTGTAATTGAGGACCCCTGAGAAGCAAACTGCCCACTGAGATCATCAATTCAAACCAGAGACGCCTGGAAGCAAGACTCTGTGGCCCTGTCATCAACATGTTAAAAATAGAGAACCTGTCTCTAAAAATGAACAAAATAAGTAAAAAGATAAAAATTTAAAAGTTGAAAGAAATTATAATTTACCGGTTACAACATACAAGGTAACCTTGTACAAAGAACTAAACGCCACACAAGCAGAAAAGGCAGGTAACTCACTAATAAAAGTCGTGCTGTGGTTTGGATATGGTTGGTTTCTCCAAGTGGTGGAAGCTTTGTTCCCAATGTGGAGATGTTGGAAGTGTTGTGATCTTTAGGAAGTAGAGTCTAGTGGGAGTTAAGTTGTTGGTGGCATGACCTAAGAAGGGATTAAGGTAGTTTTCCTAGGACTCTCCCTACAAACCCATCTGGGTACTGGGAATGAAACTCAGGACCTTGTGCTTGCCAGGCAGGTACAACACCATCAAGCTACATCCTGGTGCTCTCCTAGGACTCTTAGGTGAGCAAATTATTTTGCAAATTAAATGTGGAAGCTAGATGTGGCAGTGTATGACTGTAATCCCAGCACTTGGGAGGCTGAGGCAGGAGGATCCCCTTATGTCTGAGCCCAGGCTGGGACTGTAGGCATGCAACATGCCCAGCACTAATACAGTTAAACATATGATATGTTGTCTCTAGAATGACTAGAAATTTTTATTTATTTGGAGATAGTACTCCACTAAGTTAATACAGGTAGGTCTTGAATGTGTAATTCTCTTGCCTCAACCTAAATGGTGGATTAGAGGCATGTGGCATCACGCCAGAAATCAAAACAATTTTAAGTAGAGACTCACAACTAAAGGAACAGTAAGAAATACTCATAAAACAAATTACTTTGTTTAACAAATCTTGGCAATTCAGAGATGTAGCAAACTGAGGCTTCACTAACTGTAGAGAACAGGTTGGCAGAAAATATCAGAACTATTTGTTGAACACTGCTTACAGTAAACTCCACTGACTTACAGAGGAACAGAGCTACAGTGATCTTTCCAAAAATTTACAAGGAGGGCCAGAGATTTAGCTCAGTAGTTCCGATGCCTACCTAGCAAGCACAAGGTCCCTGGTTCAATTCCCATAATCACCTACAACAATACCAAGTGTGATAACTCACACCTACCAACAATCAGTACCACATACCACAATGCTAGGCATGGTGGCTCACACTTGTAATCCCAGTACTCAGGAGGCAGAGGTAGGAAGATTGCTGAGTTCAACATTTGCCTGGGCTCCATAGTGAGCTCAGGGCCAGCCTGAACTACAAAGTGAGACCCTGTCTAAAAAAAAGGAAAAAGAATTACTTGTGTCCTTATAACAGCAGCCACCTCTACAGTCAAAAGCAGGGCAGCTTCAACCAAAGATTTAGCTCAGTGTTCCAGCACCCCCATAGCAAGCACAAGGTCCCTGGTTCAATCCCCCGTAACCACATACAATAATACCGGGCACGGTGACTCAAAACTACTGGCAATCAGTACCACATACCACAAATGCTGGCCTTGGTGGCTCACGCCTGTAATCCCAGCATTTGGGAGGCAAAGGCAGGAGGACTGCTGAGTTGGAGGCTTGTCAGGGGCTACAAGTGAGCTCAGGGCCTGCCTAAACTACAAAGCGAGAACCTGTCTCAAAAAAATGTTTAGTCCACCTCTTGGAACATAGCTATCAGTGTTATTACTGTCTTTGACATTCTCAATTGATGTTCCCTTCTGCTGATTCTGCTTTCTAGTGAGCAGGAAGGGAGCCAAGAAACTTTGAGGGTTCTGAAGCCATAAAGAGTCCTATACACGGGCCGGAGGGTTAGCTCAGTGGTTCCGGCGCTTGCCTTGCAAGCGCAAGGTCCTGAGTTCAATCCCCGGTAACCACATATAATGCTGGGCGTGGAGACACGCCCACCAACAATCAACACCGAATACCACAATGCCAGGCGTGGTGGCTCATGCCTGTAATCCCAGCACTCGGGAGGCAGAGACAGGAGGATTGCTGAGTTCGCGGCGGCTTGCCTGGGCACCATAGTGAGCTCAGGGCCAGCCTGAACTACAAAGTGAGACCCTGTCTCAAAAAGCAAAAAAAAAAAAAAAAGAGTCCTATACATGAGTTATTTATTTACAGTACACTACAAGTTTTTCTACCTTTTTCATTATAACCAACAAATCCATACTAGGTGCTCAATTAATGTAATTTAAACTACTGAAAAGCACTCAGCCAAGTTGTAAGAAAAAGAAGTACTCTTATTTTTAATCATCAAGTAAAATAACAATAATATAGCCACAGGCATTTTAATACTTTCTATGTGCCACTGTACTTTGTAATTTACACAAAGTATTTCAATTAATCCTCATAATGATCATATGAAGTAGGTATGATTCAATTCTTTTCATCGATATGAAAATTAAGCCTTAGAAAGATTAAGTAATTTATCTAAAGATCCACAAATACTACAACAAGCACTATGGTTAGGATGAGAACCCAGGAAAGTATTCAAGGATCCACTTTTTTGGGTATGTATTTATGTACTTATTTGTTTGTTTTTGTAGTTCAGGCTGGCCCTGAGCTAACTATGTAGCCCAGGCAAGGAAACTCTTTTAACTGCAAGGGAAATGAGCATTTGGGCAGATGACTAGGTTTAGGGCTAAAATTCAGGGGGTAGCAGACTAGCAATAGAACCAAACCAGTTTTCTCCACTAAGTACTGCCAGCTATCATACCTTTCTAAAACCCGGAAAATCGAGGCTGCCAGGCTTTACTGATTTTATCATTCTAATAATCAAAGACAGTCATATTACAGTACAAAAAAGGTATCTCGGGGCCGGAGATTTAGCTCAGTGGTTCCAGTGCCTGCCTTGCAAGCACAAGGTCCTGAGTTCAATCCCGGTAACCACATACAATGCTGGGCATGGTGGCTCACGCCCACCAGCAATCAAAACCACATAGCACAGTGCCAGACGTGGTGGTTGATGCCTGTCATCCCAGCACTTGGGAGGCAGAGGCAGGAGGATTGCTGAGTTGGAGGCTTGCCTGGGCTACATAGTGAGCTCAGGGCCAGCCTGAACTACAAAGCGAGACCCTGTCTCAAAAAAAAAAAAAAAGGTATCTATCTACATAAAGTAATATATCTGAGAGGACTGAGCAGGGATCCTGTCTCTATCTTTGTAGATCCAACCCCAAGTACTTAGTTCAAAGGCATCTAAAGAACTGCTTTCACTGACTTCTGTGTCATCAATTTAAATCAACATTTCAATAGCTCTAAAACCATAAAATTACTTACTAACTTGTCTTCAAATTATCAACCAAGTGTCTACTTTGGGACAGGTGCTATTTTGGGCACTGGGAATATAAAGATAAATAAGACAAAGATTCTTAACCTCATGAAGCTGATAAACTCTGTAGTTAAATTCTGAGTTGACAGTAAAGTTGTATGATGCTGTTCCTTATATTACTAAATTATGAGGGATATAGCAAGCTTTCTTTCTAGTTCCCAGACCTAAAATAGTTGTTCTTTTCACATAAGCAATCTATTCATTTTTTTCTACCCTGTAAATTCTGTAAATCTCTGTGTAATTATGCTTTAACTTGTCCTACTCACTGTTTCAAAGCCAAATGTGCAACCTGTCTCTGGCAAGTGATTTTTGAAAATATTTCTATTAGAAAAGAGAGATCAGAAGTGTTGACATGATAGAGAAATATGAGATAGAGATAGAGGGATGGAGGAAGGGGGAGGGGGGAAGGGGAGAGAGGGAAAGGGTGAAGGAGAGGGAGAGAGATCAAATAGCAAAAACCAAAACCAAAGCTAGATAGAAGCTTAGCAAGATGAAGTGCAGTGTCACAGGGCTGCTGCTGGTCCCTTAAGAATTTATTCCTTGCCCAATATCTCAATACCCTGAGAAGAAAAACAGGTACTCAGTTAAACTAGAAATTTAAATCAAGGCCTCCTGGAAATGGTTTCTATGACATACAACCTATAGCCAGGAATTAAGCTCCAAGTGGAAGATCAGTTGCAACAATTGGCAGTGGAATACCACAGATACTTTCTTTTCCAGCAGAGAATCAATATCAGTATCTCTACCCAAAGTAAAGTTCAAACTTTGTTTCCAAACTTAAACGTGTCTTCAAGATTCAAACTCAAAACTTACAAATTTCACCCTGAATACAATCAAGAATACTGTTCCTGGGCCGGAGGATTAGCTCAGTGGTTCTGGCACCTGCCTCACAAGCACAAGGTCCTGAGTTCCATCCCCGGTACCGCATACAATGCTAGGCGTGGAGACTCACGCCCACCAGCAATCAATAACACATACCACAGGCGTGGTGGCTCACGCCTGTAATCCCAGCACTCGGGAGGCAGAAGCAGGAGGATTGCTGAGTTCGAAGCTTGCCTAGGCTACATAGTGAGCTCAGAGCCAGCCCGAACTACAAAGCGAGACCCTGTCTCAAAAAAAAAAAAAAAGAATACTGTTCCTGGTGTGTGCTGTGGCTATTTGCTCTGCCCAAAGGAGTGTAATTTGATATAATTAGTACCCTATCAGCTGCATGTTTACACCAAGCATTTACCTTCTTCAATCTGATTACTAATGCCACTCTGGATCCTAAAAAGGAGAAACAAAACAGTGACCCAAACTATAACCCTGGCATATTTAGGACATTTAAACTCAGTGATTCCCAAGAATCCAAACCAAATATTCAGGTGACTCAAGTAATATCATCACTAATTCTCTGAGGAGACCAAAGAAGTAACGAAGTCAGGCATTGTTCCTCATTGGTGTAATAAACTCACCTATCATACCTCTCACACTATGTACAAAAAAACAGAAAATTCTAATCTAAATAACAGAGACAAAGCTATCCTTATAGACAGAAAGAAAGAGGCATTTCAGGGAAGCTCAGTACTGTGATTAATTTTTCCTTCAGAAGCCTTTCTCTGTAGTGATAGAAAAAAAGGTCACCGTGAGCTACAATGGTCACAATTCTGCAAAAATAACAAATAACTGTCTCCTTTTACAAATGAGTTACCACAGTAAGATGTTAAAAATTCTCAAACCAACCTGATTTTCCAAAGGAATTAGAAGGTAGTGAGGGGAAAAGGAAATGAGGGAGCCTACCTTACCAGTTGTTAATGTTCCTGAATCTCACAGCCGTGGCAGAATGAAAAGCAAAACCTGGGGGTTTTCAGGGATGGCAGACTAAGGACAACATGGCTTTGACTTCCCAGAAGTAAAGATTATGGAACACTTCAGGGTGTTTCCTATTTCATACTCACAGGGTGAACACCAACAACTGATGTCTTTTCCCTCAGAAACACTTCAGTGCTTAAATACGTACACAGCTGTCACCTCCTATCTTGGTTTCCGAAGTCCATCTGAACTTGTTTGCCCCCAAGGCTTTACACCAGCCAGATCACAGAGCACTGGATGGTCCCAAAATCCAACAGATACAGCTTAGTTAGACTAAAGGTGTTGGACCAGATAGCACAGTATGCTGCCATAAGCACAGTATGCTGCCATAGCACAAGCACAGTGGAGACACTGCCACACTCTACACGCCTACACATAACATCTTCCCAGAATAACCATCTTACCTACTCTCAGCAATCTCCAATTATGAGATGTGAATAAACTTTCTAGTGTTACTGGGGTGCCAGGCACTTTAAAATACATCAGAATTAAAGACTATCATGAATAATATTTCTTCCTATTGAAGCTCAGAACCAAACACTACCTGCCATACTAGCTCCTATCTTTTTTTTCTCTCATCCAAATTGGGCTCTTTCGTCAACCCACCCCCTTGAACCCCAGAAGAAGTGGTCTCTGCCTTGCTCTGGCTGATTGTAGGACAAAGCAAACCAGGTAGAAGATATGAAGGCTTCACACTTGGAAGCTCCCAACCAAGCTTCTATTACAAGTTTCCACCTTCCTCCCTTAAAAGCTAGGAAGCTGCTCCTTGTAAGGTTAACTGATGCAGAGCTTGGTAGAAACATCAAGAAGTCAGTGGAGGTGACTCTAAAAAGCTAAAACTTTTTTTGTGGGGGTGGTTTGAGAGAGGGTCTCACTTTGCAGTTCAGGCTGGCCCTGAGCTCATTATGTAGCCCAGGCTAGTCTTGAACTTAAAACAGCAACCCTCCTCTGCCTCTTCCTCCAGAGTGCTGGGATTTTGGGCGTGAGACATCATGTCCAGCACTGTGGTATGTGGTAAGCAGGGATTGAACTCAGGGACTGAACTCGGGACCTTGCTCTTGAGACCCTGCTCCTGCAAGGCAGATGCTTGAACCACTGAGCTAAATCTCTGACCCCAGACATGAAGAGCAACTTTGCTATTTTGGTGGTAGACAATTAACTTAAATATAATTAATCAATCATATTTGTATTGAGATAATACGTACACAGTGTTACCTTTTTATCAAGGACAACCCAAATAACAGTATCACTCTCAAGTATTAACATGTGTTAAGTGCTACTACTATTCTCACCTCACAAGGAGTCTTTGAACAAAATGCTTTACCAAAAAACCAGTAATACAAATACCAAAACCTCCCACAAAACCACAACAGCCCACACCATTTTCTTTCTTCCAATATAAATACTTTATGAAGGTTATAAAGGTATTTAGAGTCACAGAATTAGTTTACATTTGACTATCACTGAGGAGCATTTTCCATTCAGAATATACCTTCCTAGGCATTACAAAAAACATATGGTGTGCATTTAGTTTAAAAAATATAGTACTGGGCCAGAGATTTAGCTTAGTGGTTCCAGCTCAAGGTCCCTGGTTGATCCCCAGTAACCATATACAACAATACCGGGCGTGGTAACCCACGCTCACCAGTAATTAAATACCACACACCACAGTACAGGGCGTGGTGACTCATGCCTGTAATCCAGCACTGGGGAGGCAGAGGCAGGAAGACTGCTGAATTTGAGGCTTGTCTGGGCTATCTCAAAAAAAAAAAAAGTATTGAATTGTAAAATGTGATGGCCACACACACACACATATAGTATAATCGAAAAATATGGTGAGTGCCCAAATTAAACACACATTGCTATCAACCCTCCTCAAAATATTCCCCTTGCTTCAAACACACTTATTCCACCATCCTTTAAGAAAAAAAAGAAAAAAAACCCAGGGTTTCACTATGTAATTCAGGCTGGCCTTGAACTATAGTGCTCCTCCTGCTCTAGCCTCCCAAGTGCTGGGATGCCAGGCATGAAGAACCATTGCCTGGTTAGCTCATCCTTCCTGGCACTCTCTGAAGTAGTTCATGTCTTTAGTTGTGCTATTATAGCTGCTTTCATGTCCCAAATGAGTTGAAATGTTTATTTTATTTATTTATTTATTTATTTTTTGGGAGATAGGGTCTGGTTTTGTAGTTCAGGCTGGCCCTGAGCTCACTATGTAGTCCAGGCAAGCCTTGAACTCAACAGTTCTCCTGCCTCTGCCTCCTGAGTACTGGGATTATAGGCATGAGCCACCACGCCCAGCATTGTGGGGTGTGGTACTGATTGATGGTGGGCATGAGTCACCATACTTGATATCTTATCATTGTATGTGGTTACCTGGGATCAAACCAGGGACCTTGCATTTGCTAGGCAGGTGCCGGAACCACAGAGCTAAATCTCTGGCCCTCCATGCTGTTTATTCTTGAGACAAAGTGGAGATCACAGAGAGGTTACAACTTTTTATTTTTTTAATCCTACGTGACCAATTCTGGCTTGAAAAGAAGAAATGCTAAGATACTAACAGAAGTATAGAACTAGGCAAGAGAAAAGTTATCTTTCAACTAAAAATTTTCTTACCTGTTGTTCTTGGGGTTCCTACTGAAATCAAGAGTAAAAATAACATCGAGGGCTGAGGATTTAGATCAGTAGCATCATGCCTGCCTGGCAAGTGCAGGATCCCCATTTCCAAAAAAAAAAGGGATAAAAGCATAGCGGTTTCCACCACCTACCTTCCCTGACAGAGAGAACTCTCTCCCTCTATCAGGAAGTCCTTGAATATCCAGTTTCTGGTAAATGGTGAAACACCAGCCATGAATGTTAATATAACATCAAATTATTCACTTTGTCTCCAACTTTAAAACTTTTCCTCTTAAAGATTTCAATGTATACCCTTAACATTTTTTGTACAATTATTTTTCCTCTTACACAAGTAGGTGAAAGGTGTCTGTGGATTAGAGCATAGTGGAGAATAGAAGGAATATTTAAGCAAAGAAAAATTCCACTCCTATTTCTCTAGTTAAAATTAGAATACATTTTCAAAAGCCCTGGGCAGAAGAGAGAAAAATTCCATTCTGCCCCTTTGCTCTTCCAAATTCCTGCAGCCAAGTGGTTCCACAGCAGCTGAATGGCACACATAATGACATCATTGACTGGAACCATAATAGCAGGGAGTGAGGAGAGTGGGTGGAGGGGGAGTGGGAAAGAGGGAGGTGAAGATGTATTTGTGTTACAGACAAAAGATAACTTCTGTTCCTCAGCAGGGACAAATGAAGAACCAGATGACAGGATAAACTGAGGTCAGAGAGTTTCCCCTATTGTTTGCTCTTTAAACAGCTCCTTCTTCACTCCCTGAAGGTTTGTTCCTTTGGGCCCGTGGAGACAAAGTAGTGTATATTTTTTATCTTAAAAAGGAGCAAAAGAAAAAGGAGAAAAAAACAAAATTATAGATTGTGCATACCTCCTTGAAAATATTACTTTCAAAGTATAGTGAATTAGAAAGAAACTTAAAGGAGAAGTTAAATTTTTGTTGAGGCTTAAAATATTCTGAGAAGTACTACTCAAGAAATCCTGAAGACTATGTGAGGACTGGTCTTAGATCTTCCTAAAATTCATCCTCTATGATATCTACTCTCAACTTGTTATCTCTATCTACTATACACAGATACTTCCCATTTTATGATGGGGTTGTATTCCCCAAAAAAGCCATCATATACTGGAAACATTTTAAGTAAAAAATGTCACATTAAATGTCATCTCTAATCTACTGACTATCACCATTTTACCCTACTAATCCCATAGAGGAGTAGGAGCTGCAACTTGCTCCTAATAGCAAAAGTACTTTATGACATAATGTTCGCTCAAGAAAAGGCCAAATTTCAAAATCTGAAGTAATGTATCTACTCAATGTACATTGCTATTGTCACCACGTAAAAAAGTGTTTGCTCAAATCACTTTTTTTTTTTGAGATAGGGTCTTGCTTTATAGTTCAGGCTGGCCCTGAGCTCACTCTGTATCCCAGGCAAGGCTGGAACTCAGCAATCCTCCTGCCTC
>PVIC010012342.1:0-39847 GCA_004025085.1 Thryonomys swinderianus | reverse complement strand
AAAAAAAAAAAAAAAAAAAAAAAAAAAAAAAAGAAGTGACTTCTAGCTTGCCCTTGTGACATTTCTGGACACATACTTTTTGCATCACTGGGGCCAGGACAGTGAAGTCCCCGCTTCACACAGAGGCTCCCCCCATCCTTTTATCTAGTAGGCCTCAGACAAAGGTAGCAGGAGCAGACAGCAGCTCAGTGTCCCGGTCCTCTGGCGGGGGGAGCCCTGCAGCTCCAGCACGCACTGGTAACCAGGGGACCAAGAGGGTAGACTGGCCCCTGGTGGGGAGTGGTGAAGGAGCTGCCTCAGGTGCTGGCACCACCTGCCTAGCCAGCCTGATGCTGCTTGCCCCAACTGCTCCTGGGGATGCGAGTGCACCAGGCTGGCATCCCATGGAGGGTTCCTGTACCCACGGGCCAGCTGGTCCTTGTCACTGTTGGCTCCAGGTTGTCGTGTCTGCATGGGGCCCACACGAAGGTGGTACAGGTTCTGAGGATTCCGCTTCCTCTGCCCAGTGGCACCCCTGGTGCTATATCACTTCCCTCCAGGCTAGCGCTCAGGCCTGAGCCTCAGACCTGGCTGGAGGTTGGGGTGTGAGACCTGCCCCCTCACTGTCAGTCATGCTCCTTCCCATTTGGATCCTGCAAGGCCAGAACTGATCTTCAGGACAGCCCCAAGCTACTGGCCTCGAAGGAAAAGGCTCAGCTGGACATGGTGGCACACTCCTGGATCTCAGTGTTCTGGAGGGCTGAGGCAGGACTGAAAGCTGGATAGGGCAGCCTACTGAGTTAACAAGACCCTGTCTCAATGCAAAAGGCTGGGGCGTAGCCCAGTGTAAAGGGGGGTGGGTGGGGGGGGCAGACAGAACAAGCTGTGGAGACCCCAGCTTGCACACAGGCGGCTTTGTTGGACCCTGTTGGATTTTGCACTACCCAGCACTAACTGAGCCAGTGCAGACAGGATCGTGGGTGTCATGTTCAGGGGGAACCATGGCCCACTTTACTGGTGAGGGGGCCCAGCTGTCCTTAAAAATCTCACAGCATTCAGCCTGAACTACAAAGTGAGACCCTGTCTTAAAAAAAAAAAAAAAAATCTCACAGCACGCCTGTAATTCTAGCTACTTTGAAGATTGAGGCAGGAGGAGATGAATTTGAGGCTCCATCTCAAACCCTAAAATTTAGGGGGAAAAACTCACCATCTACCCATTGAAGCAGGACAGGTCTTGGAAGGGGTGGTGGCATAGGCCTGTAAGCCTAGCATGGGGAGGCTGAAGCAGGAGGATCACAAATTTGAGATCAGCCTGGGCAACTTGGCAATTTAGAGACTACTTCAAAAGATAAAAAAAGGCACTAGGGAAACAGCCCACCTAAGGGCCCTAGGTTCATTCTCAGTACTACAAAAAAGAAAGATTGGGGGTCAGGTATGAAGGTGCATGCTTATAATCTCAGCTGCTTGGATGCTGAGGTAGGTGGACTGGAAGTTGGAGGCAATTTTCCAAACTTGTCTGTTTTTTTTTTTTTAAAAGAAGGCTAGGGATGTACCTTGGCACTTAGTGTGGGGACCCGGGCTAGTGCTTCCTGCTCAGCAAACCAGAGTGCTGGCCCTAAATGGAGGACCTGGTCACCTCACACCCAGCCTATGTCCTTCGTCCCACCCTGGTTTCTCAGCTGCTAACCACCCTGCATCTGGGGCTACTCAAGGCCAGGGCAGGGGACATAATCCTTGTTAGTGTGGAAATAACCACGCTTTGAATCCCAGCACTCTGGAGCTTGGGGCAGCAAGATTGCCTCCAGTTCACCTGAACTACAGAGTGAGACCCTGAGACACCCCTCAATGGTGGCGAGTCCTGGAGGTTGGCACAGCGGGTTCTTTCTGCCCAGGGTGACCTTTGCAGAGCTTTCTTTGCCACAGCCTCACTGCCGTGACCCCTCGTAGCTCTATGGCCCATCCACAGAGGTCTGTGGGTATCTGTTCACAGGTGTGTGACTTGCCCACAGGGCACAAGGCAGACTTCAGGGGTGCTTATGATTGGGGGTCTCTAATTCCCCACTTGTCTTGGGTTCTGTCCCCCTGGATGAATAGTTCTGCTGGTTGTTTAGCAGCCACATAGCCCCTGTTATTCAGTAATCAATGCTGAAGGTTTCCTTCAATCTTTGTTCTATTATGACTGGTCTATACATAGCCTAATAGAGCTTCCTTGTGTGCATGTGTTTGGGTGCCTTGGCAGAAGGGCCCCAGGACAGGATATCTTTAACATCTGATAAACTTTGCTCTAAGGAACATGGCATAGGCCTGTAATCCCAGCTCTTCAGAAGGCTGGGGCAGGAGGACTGCCAAGTTCAAGACCAGCCTGAGCTACACAGCAAGACCTTGTCCCAAAATAAAAAAGTAGACTACAGGAAGAACTTGGTTACTGCTGTGGATGTGAGCTGATGTTGTAACTGATCTGCTGTAATTAAAACTATTCCAGCCCAGGCTCATGTTTCATCTTTGTTTTTAATTTTTAAAAGAATTTTGGCACTTTTGGCATAATTTGAGATGGAAAAGTTGACAAGGGTATTTATGGAGTCCCCGTCACCCTGCCACTAGCCTTGCCCCCATGGCATGGTATTAACTATACCAGAGGTTATTTTGCTCTTCATGGTCTTTTTTAAAAGTCTGTAGTCTTCACAGTCCGAAGGCTGAGGGCAGAAAGACTGCAGTTTTGGGTCAGCCTGGAAAACTTTGTAAGACCCTGTCTCAAAAACTTGAACCAAAAAAAAAAGGTTACTTTTAAGAACTTGTGTTGTGGGGCTGGGGATATAGCTCAGTGGCACTGTGCTTAGCTCAAAACTATAAGGTCCTAAGTTTGGTCCCTGGTAGCACAAAAACAAATGAGCAAACAAAACCCCAAATTTGTGATGGGCCAGGCACGATGGCATACAATATAATCCCAGCACTTGGGAGGCTAAGGCAAGAGGATGGCAAGTTGCAGTCCAGCCTGGTCAACTCAGCAAAAGAAGCTGTCTCCAAATATAAAAAGGGCTGGGGGTGGCACTTGGTATGAGGGCCTTGGGTTCATCCCGAGTACGGGAAGAACGTCAGAGGCCAAGTGCCCGTTTCACACCCATCCGGGTACTCGAGACCCACACCATGCCACTTGTGATGTGGACCTTGACCAGCTGGTGGCAGTGGAGTCCCCTGAGCCCTATGGTGCATCACCATTGTCCCCTTGCCCTGATGTTCAAAGACAGTTACCCTTGGGCACCACTGGGTTTGACACAGATCCTGGGGTATGTGTTGCAGGTGCCCCTCAGTTTATGTGACCATACATATGTGTCCTGGTCTCCTCAGGCAGGGCTCAGAGCATGGCTTGCAGATGAAGGCCACAGATGACCATCATGATAGTGACCAGAAGTGGACGGACTCCTGACACCTACAAAAGGCGTCTGTCAGGGTGCATGAATCGGCACCTGGCTTGACATAGCTCACTCTAGGGGCAGCAGGCCCCCTCAACAGCACTCCACTTCCCTGTGATCTTGGTGCTGTTCGCAAGCCTGGCGGTTCTTTCTGCATCAGCAGCAAGGCTGGCAGGCAGAAGCACCTTCAAAGCCCCGGGTGACCCCACCGCTTCATGTTGTACTGGACACTGTGAGCACCTGGAGGTCAGGCTAGCTGAAGGAATTAACTGTCCTGACTTCTTCCTGTTTCCAGTGCATATCCTGGCTGGGCTTGGACCTGGGGAGGGGGTACCCACAAGGGGCCTGTCCAGGCACAGCAAAGAGGCGGAGCACTGAACACCTGTGTGTTGGGGGCTGCTCCAGCGGCCCTGCTACAGACCCTCAGAGACACAGGAGGAACCATCATCGTGGTTCCAACTTCTAATCCCAGCACCCTGGAAGGCTGAGGCAGGAAGATCACAATTGCAAGCTCACCAAGTGACCACGTGGCCCACAGGGTTCACAGCACACAACTGAGGGAACGGGGCAGTTGTGTCAGAAGACTACACCCGCTGGTACTGGAAATCACTCATAGGCTCAACCTCAAGAGATGAGGTGGCTTGGAGTAGGGAATGCGGGGGACAGTGGCCAACCTATGGCAGTAATGGCCAGGTTAGGTCGCTTCTGCAGCATGTGCGGAGGATGGTGATAGGTCGGGCAGGGGTCCAGGCCGCGTGTCCCCACTCCCCACAGCAGCGATCCTGAACCGGCTGGCAGATGCCGCTGCAGCTTCGCCCCCTGGAGGCAACGCTGGCCACTGCACGCTCTGTGCCGCCGGGCGGGAGCTAGGAAGGGGTGGGAATCTGGTCACTCACTTCCGCGCGCCCGACCGTCGCCTGACGATTTGGGGGTCCTGGGGCATCTGCGCCCAGGGACCTCGCCGCTCGTTACTAACCTGGCCTGGACGTCCCTGGAGGCCTCTAGAGTTCCTCACAGCCTCCCTCGGTTTCCCCGTTCTAGTTGAAAGGGTCTGAACCTGGGGTCGGGAAGCAACGTCTGGACCGCGGTGTTCTGTCTAGGGGTTCCCTGTCTCGTCTCGTTCTGTGCCCTTGCCCGACTCCTCTTCTCCCCCTATCATGCCCTGCCTGGCCCCTCGCACGAGTAACTCGGAAATCGGCGCCCAAAGAGGAACCAATGCTGGCCGGGTGGGGCGGGCCTTCTCACCTTCCGAAGCTCCGTCGCTGGACACCCAATTGTACTAGACCGGAGAGGTCCTGCAAGGCTCTGCGAATGGCGAAGGTGTACCCCAGAGGGAGAGCGAGAACAGCCGGAATGCACAAAGCCAGGGCACAGGCCAGGAAAGGCGCGCGCGCGGAGGGGGGGGGGGATGGTCGCGCACGTGGCCTGGGGGCGGGGCCGACCGCTCTGCACCCCCACCCCGGCCACGTGCGGATCTAAGCCCTCCCCCCACCCTAGCGCGAACGGGGGCGCGCCCGGGGCCAAGGTGGAGGCATCCGGGGAGGGGGCGGGCTCCTGCGGGCCGCGCGACCCAGCGTGGGGTGGGCGCGGCGGCGAGGAGGCGGGGCGCGCGCCAAAGGAGGCGTGGTGCGCCCCGCAGGGAGGGGCATCAGGGGACAGGGCGGGGCGCGCACCAGAGAGGGGCGTGCCATAGTAGGCGGTGCACACTAGCCCGGCGCCCAACCCGGGGAGGGGTTGCTCCGGGTAGAGTGTGAGGTGCACACTAGAAGCGGGGGGGTCTCAGGCCTTGAGAAACTGCGTGCAGGGGGCACACAAGGTTTAGGGGACCCCGACACTGTCCGGCGCAGGAGGGGGCGCACCGCGAGGCGGGCTCTCCCACCCCGAGTCCCGCCTCTGTGGCCGCGCGCGACAGCTGGGGCGGCGGAGGGCGCGCCGGCGGGGGCGTGGCCTCAGCGCCCCGAGGGGGCGTCCTCCGGGCGGGGCTGGTCGCGGCCGCCCCCGCGGGCTCCGGTGCGTCAAGGGCGCGTCAGGCGGGGCGGGGCGGGCCGAGCGCGGGCGGCGGGCGGCGGGCGGCGGCGGCGGTGGCGCGCGCCGAGCCTCCTCCTCCTCCTTCTCCCCCTCCCCGCACTCGAGCAGCCACCGCCGGCCGGAGGGACATCGCTGCCGCTGCCTCCGTTCCACCCGCTGCGCCCTCGCCTTGCGCCCTCGCCTGGCATGTCGGCGGCCGTGGCCTGCGTGGATTACTTCGCCGCCGACGTCCTCATGGCCATCTCTTCGGGTGCGGTGGTGCACCGCGGGCGGCCCAGCCCCGAGGGCGCGGGCCCCTCTGCCGGCCTGGAGGTGCGCGCGGCGCGCCGTGAACCCGCCTCGCCCGGGATCCCGGGGCCACCTCCTGCCCCCCCTGCCGACTCCTCTGGCCCGAGCCCCGGTGGCGCCGCCGCCGCCGCCGCGCCCCACCTGCTGGCGGCCAGCATCCTGGCCGACCTGCGCGGCGGGCCTGGAGCTGCCCCGGGGGGCGCCTCGCCAGCCTCTTCCTCCTCGGCTGCCTCGTCCCCGACTTCGGGCCGCACCCCCGCCAATGCCGCCGCCAAGAGCCACCGCTGTCCCTTCCCGGGCTGCGCCAAAGCCTACTACAAGTCCTCCCACCTAAAGTCGCACCTGAGGACGCACACAGGTGAGCCGAAACGCGATCTGGGCACGTGCGGGGGCGACTTTCTGGACCCCCCTCCCCCGCTAGGACCCCGAAACTGCGTGGCGAGTGGGGGGCGGGGAGGGGGGCGCGCCTGGGTCGCCGCCGCCGGGCAGGCGGAGCCTCGGTGGGTGGGGCGCGCGGGGGGCGTGGTGGCCACGCGGTCGGGAGGGCGGCGTGCGGAGGGGGCTCCGGTTGAACGGGCCGCCCGGCACGATCGCGTGCTTGGTAGACGGTCCCACGGGTCTGGCTTCTTGTTCCGTGTTTTCGTTGGCGTTCGGTCTGGGAAGTCGGGGTGGTGTTTGGAGTTTACCATTCTTGATTTTTTTCCGGACCCCCCTCCCCCAGCCTCAGTTTCCTTATCTGTGTAAAGGGTGGAGATCCATGTCGCCTCCTCCCAGGAGGCCGCTCGGATTCTCTCCGGATGGCGGCTGAGCGCCTGGCGCGGGGCCAGGGTGTGGGGGTTGCCCGGCACATTTTCTTTCCGTTCTCTCTATTTTAACGAAGTGGAGGGTGCGGCCGGTAGTGTGCATTGAGGCCTGAGTTTTGAGTCGGAGGGCCATTGCCGAGGGGGTCCCCACGTTTCTGTCTCTCCGTACCCCGTGAAAGAGGTGCGCAGGCTCCCAAGCGGGGAGTGATTCAGTCACTCAGTGGCCTAGGGCATTCGTGCTGGAGGCACGCTGGTCTAGTTTTTGGCTGCCAGACCCCCTTGCTGTGCCCTCACGGATCACACCATCCGGTCCGGGGGTTGGAGTGGGTGAAGGGAAGGGGAATCTCAGTGGTCGGCCTGGGTCCTGAGTTGGAGAATCTGTCCTTTTCGGAAAGCACGGATGGGATCCGGAGACGAGCTATACGGGACATCCTGGTTCTGCCGCCTTTTAGTGGGGGACGGACCTGTTCCGGGTTTCTGTGCTCCTCCCTTTAGAGCGTGCGGGCTCTTTTTTCTAGGGTCACTGTGGGGGTTTTAGACGACATCATTCAGAAGGGGCTTGGTTTAGGGGCTCCTGTCTGGGAACTCTGAGGGTGCAGGGGAGCAGAGACAGCTTTGATGGCCGCTCCAGACACGTTTATAGAGCTCCAGGCTAGAGGCTTTGACGCCAGGTAGAGTTACCAGGGTGCCACCCTGGGTGTAAAAAGCCACCATGGAGAGCAGGAGGGAGAGTTAGGCAGAAGACTTGGAGAGTACCTGTTTTTCATTCTTCCCACTTGTCCTGGTCCCCAGAACCCTGGAGGCGCTGTCTGTCGTCCTTGAAGCCAAGGGGAGGGCAGGGCAGGGCGGAGCCACCTCCTTCTGCCGAGAAGGGGTTCCAGTTCTGCGGTAGGGCTACTGGGCGGCAGACGCTGTGAAGATGCCAAAGGAATTCATGGGTTCAGAGGAGTGCCCCTCCAGGCTGCGGCCTGGGGTGTGAGCGTGCCCCTGCCCATTCTTGGTGAATCTGGCGGTCTGGACAGCAATTGAGTGGAGAAGGAACCTGTTGAGAGGAACCTCAACTCTGATTCTTTGGTTTCCTCCGTCCATCTTGTTCCTGAGCCGCTTTTAATCCTCTCCGAACTGGTCTGGTTTGATTTTTCCAAAATCCTCTCCAATTTATTAGGTGGAATGAAGGGGGCGGCCAGGTGGTCTCCAACTTTGGAGCTGTTGGCTGAAGGTGGCGGGCGCCCCTCAACGTGTGAGAAGCCAGGAATCTCAGCTGGAGGCTGGCATGTGCTTATATATGGTCATCCCTGTGTGGCAGTGAGACAGCGGTGGGGGGTTAAAGTCGGGGTAGCTGGGGGCTGGGTGCGGTGCCAGGAAAGTAGGTCAAGGGTCCCGACCCATGGGAGGTGTGGAAGTCTTGTGCAAAGTTACCACTGTGGTAACTGTTGGAAGACAAGGAGGTGATCCTAGAACCCTTGGTCCTTGGCCATGCTCTCTGGCCTTTTAGGATCACTCTGGAGTTAGCGGAAAATGCTTATTTTCCTAAAAAGGGCTTTTTGGTTTTTCTAGCCCCTGGAGGAAGGAAAGGTGGTGAAGAGGCTGGGTTTGCCCTGGGGGAGCATCCTAGGGTAGTTGGCCACAGATCTAATGAGGAACCCCTGTTAGTTATCCCTGTCTGCCACCCCTGTGAGCCACCCCTGAGTGCCGCAGGTGGGGAGAAAATCCTGGCTCACCCACCTTTGCCTGGGGACCTTCTGTTCTGTGTTAGTGGAAGGGCAGTCTGTTTTAGGTCCCTTGGACAGATGTGCAGACTGAGGCCCACAGCTGGAGGCCAGGCAGCGTGAAGTCATATACCCCCAAGACCTATGCCCCATTTGGTCCTGAGGGGTGAAGAGGAGGCTGGAAAGGTCCATAATATGCTTTTACACTGGGACAGTGCGATAGAGCCTGGCCCACAGCCCATAGCCCTTTTGAGAGCCCCTGCATGGGGCTGGGAAGGACTTTGGAAGCTGTGGGAGATGTTGATGCTGTTGCCATAGCTACAGAGCGAGCTGGCAGTGGGGCGGGGGCGGGAGGAGAGGCTGGCTGTCGACTCCTTGCTCTCCCTGGTGCCTCCTCCATCCTCAGAAGGCTCTTGGCCCCCCAGTGCCCCACACAGTTAGCTGTGTGACACCGGGAGTGTCTAACCCCCTCTCCAGAGACAGCACTCAAACCTGAGAGATCGCTGATAACCTGGGGGCCGCCCTCTGCAATGAGTGTAAAAGCTTTAGGGGTCAACTCTTTCTCTGGGGTACTGGCCTGCAGTGCTGAGCAGTGTCCCTGGCCTCTGCCCACTCCTCCAGGCCAGCAGCATCCTCAGTGTGACAGCCATAGTTATCCCCAGACATCACTCAGTACCGGGGTGGGGGGGTTGTAGGGCCACCTCCTTAGTTACACTGTTACTTTTTGGGGGGGGGCAGGGTCTCGCTTTGTAGTTCACACTGGACCTGGGCTCACTATGTAGCCTAGGCGAGCCTCAAGCTCAGTAATCCTCCTGTCTCTGCCTCCCGAGTGCTGGGATTACAGGCGTGAGCCACCACGCCCGGCACTGTGGTATGTGGTATTGATTCCTGGTGGGTGTGAGTCACCATGACCAGCATTGTATGTGGTACTGGGGATCGAACTCAGGACCTTGCGCTTGCAAGGCAGGCGCCGGAACCATGGAACTAAATCTCCGGCCCAGTTACACTGTTTTTTAAAAGTTTTATTTTTCTGAGTCTTAAATAGTAGTGTTCTTCTGCTGTGTGTCAGAGGTGAGGGTGGCCCAGTGGTGACAGCCCAGGCCCTGTCTCCAGGACTCTTGAAGTGAGGGCAGGGAGAAGGTGACACAGACATTACTGTGAGGAGAACCAACAGACTGCTTGCAGGAAGAGGTTTCTCAGCCTACAGCAGGGCAGGGAGTGTGTTCTGCGGAGGGAACAGCACCACCACCTGGGGAATACGGAGATGGGAGGGGTGTGCAGGGGGGAGCTTCAGACCAGGCCAGGTGAAGGGCTGTGTTTAATCCTTGGGCCTCGGGAGTGGAGGCAGCTCTGCTGTGCAGGGGAAATCCGTTTATGGAGAAGGGATTAGGTTGGGAGAGGACACGAGAGTGGGGTGCTGATGGGAGGAGAGAAGTAGGGCTTGTGACCCCAGGTTTCTGATGCGCAGCCCCAGGGGTTGGCAGGGTGGTGGCCCCAAGAGGAGAGGCAAATAGAGAAATATAAGACCCGGAGGGGAAGCACCCCGAGCCTTCTGTCTTTACCCCAGCCAGAGCTGTGAGCTCGGTGAGGGTCAGGTGGGTAGGGCCAGAGTAGGCGTGCCAGGACCACCCCGCCCCCTGCAGCCCCTTCCTGCTGGGACAGTCCAGGTTTGTAGCTGGTGGGAGCGAGCAGGAGGGCCCCCCAACACTGCAGGGGGCGATAACTGCCCCCCCCACCCAGGCCTCCTGATAAAGGGAGCCCAGATGGGCTGGGAGTTGGTGAATGATACCAGCCAGGGTGCCAGAGGGGAGGGCAGGCGGGCCGGCTGGGTGGGGACCCTGGCTTGGAGCCGTGTCCACGGAGCTCCTGGGAGGAAGGTGCCTGTGTGGGTGGGTGGGAAGTGACCATGGGGCCTGAGCTGTGCAGGGAGGACAGGGGTCCTGGGGTGCAGGGGGAAGGGGTGCCCCCGTTGCCCATGCGCTTGTGGAAGCCCGGAGCTGAGCCCTCGAGGCCTGGACCTTGTCTCCCAGATGTGCAGGGTTAGCAGGGGTTCTGGCTGTACACTCGGTGCCTGTCTTCTGCCCCTCCGTGAAATGCTAACAGGGAACAAAGGCTGATGAAGAGGGTGGAGTGGGCATCACCAGCAGAGTCCAAAGAGACCACTCTGGTGTTGGCATTTGTGAAGGACCCGACAGTAGCCCAAGTCCAGGGAAGACTTAGGCTTTGACCCCGAGCAGGGGTAGATCTAGGAGTCTGGGCATGGACTGGGCAGCTACTGCACTAGTCCGGGTACACATGGCAGCAGGCTGCTTTCTCCGGCTGTGGCATTTGGCTGGCGTGAAGCTTGGAGGCAGATGAAGGATTGAGGTCTCTTAAGGACTGTCAGACTATAGGTTGGGTGGGCACAGCAGGCTAACTGTAAAGGGGAAGCCTGTGGGTGGCCCGAGTACCCCTCCACCATGGTGCCCGCCCCTCCCGGTGGGTGGGCCTTTCTGTGCACTTGGGCACTGCCAGGCCCAGGGCCCTCGCCCCCTGCCCTGGGGCCCACAGACCAAGTGAGTCTGGCCTGGCGTCAGACCGCTGCCAGATCCCCCTCTGCTGGCAACCTAGGGCCTGGGGCAGTTTTCCAGGACTAGTTGCCCTCCATTTTTCTGACCCGGCTTGGCACTGAGGCGGCCTTGCTGTCCCCAGCTCACCCAGCCCGCCTGAGTCAGAGGGTCAAGTCCACCGCGGCTCCGCCTACATTACCCTTCCTGCGAGGTCCCCACCCGCCCCATCCTCCTCCCTCAGCACCTCCTGCAGTCAGGTAGCTTGGAAAGGCCCAGAGGCTGCACTTGGGAGGAAGGCTGGGGAAGAAGGGGTGTCCCTGTGGGCTTAGTTTAGCCGCCTCTCAGCCTTTCCCTTAGAGTGGATTGTGGGAGACGGTGGCAGGCATTTTGTAGGCACAAGCCCAGCACCGCGGGGGCGGAAAGTTGCACACCCCATTACCACCACCCCCGTGTGCACGTGCGCGCGTCTCCGGGCTGGGGCTGCGACTGGCCGGCGCCCAGGCCATCTCGGCGACCCCGCTGGCCGTGCGGGCGGTCAGCTGGGGCTGGGAGGTTGTTGCTGCAGCCGCCAGCAGCCCCCCTGCAGCAGCTGTGTCCCCGTGGCTGCGCTAGCCTCCTGCCCCTGGCAAAGTGGAACTGAGGGGTGGAGGGCTGGGGAGGGGCGGCCCGGCTGTCCTGAAAGAGGAAGTGAGCCAGCTGCGGGGGGCGGGGGGGAGCCAGTGTGGGGTATCCCCTCACCCCTCCGGCCTCCACCTCTCCTGCTCCGTGAAAACAGGACAAGACTGCTTGGCTGCCTGCGTAAATGAGATTCCCCCCGGAATGAACCCCGTGTGGTCAGGGTTGGAGTAAAGATCCCTCGCGGGGTTTTGAGCCTGCAGTCTTGTCACTGGGCCTGTGGTACCCGCCTCTAATCCCAGCATTGTAGAAGCTGAGGCAGGAGATCAAGAGTTCAGGTCTTTCCTGGGCCGTAATGTAGTAAAATCACTTAGCTAAATTGAGACATGGGAGAGAAAGAACACGGCTCATCCCGGCAGGGTTCATTTCCTAGCAAGTGCCATGCCACTTCCTGCATCGTGAGGGGGATCCTGGGTGCAGGGCTGCTGGTGGCCTTGGGCAGTTGCTGTCTCTCCTCACTGCCGTAGGTGGCACCAGGGCTCTGCCTGGGGTCCCAGTGTCATGGAACTTGCGTGTCTTCCCGATGTGAATGCGACTCACAGTGCCCCAACTCCTGCACCAAGTAGAGCATCTGGTGTGTGGGGAGGGTTTTCTTTGGGCTCCTTCCTGGATGGACCCCATGGTAGCAGGTGGCCCTGGGAGTCCCAACCTCACCCACTTCTCCCCAAGTCATCCTGAGGGCAGCTCTGGCTTTTCTTGCCCCTTGTCACTTCTGAAGTCTTCTGGTCACACACCACACTTGCATTCTGGGACCCATTTCTGACTGCTCACGTGCTGCAGCCTCAGTCCATCCTGGTATCTGCCCCCCCCTTGAGTGGGCGGGTCCTGGGTCATCCTGGGTCACATCAACCCGCATGAGCTGACCTGGCCTCCTATGGGTCCCCTGAGGCAAGGCCTTGGGGCCACTGGGGACCAGATCCTACTTTCTTCTTAGACTCTGTCCACCCAGAATAACTGGAGACATTGCACTCGGGGTGGACTTCTTTGAGAGTCCAAAATCTGTGGCCTTCTCCCAAGACCCCTGGGTGGGGAGGACTAAAGGTTTTCCAGGGTTAGAGATGGGGGTCTGGGGCCCAGGAGGAGTGAGGGGGGCCAGTGGGAGGGGTTTGTGGAGGAAGTTGCTGGGTGACTGCTCCGTGGGGGAAGGGGGAGTCCAGCTGGCCTTGGTTGCCAGTTCCCGCCCCTCATGCAGCCAGACATGTGCTTTCTTGCTTTCCTCCAACCGAGAACCTCAGGGTACTGTGACTGAGTTACATCCCCGGCCCTGCTCAGGTCAGGGTCCAATTTGTGATCCTCCTGCCTCAGCTTCCCAGAGTGCTGGGATCTTTTTGTTGTTGTTTGGAGACAGTGTGTCATTATATAGCTTAGGCTGGTTTTGAACTCACCGTAGAGCCCAGGGCGGCCACAAACTCCAAGTGATTGTCCTGCTCCAGCCTCCCCAGTGCTGAAATTACACACGTCCGCCACCATACCAGGGGGTGCTGGGATTAAAAGCATGTGCCACAGGGCTGGGGATACAGCTCATTGGCGCCTTGCCTGCCTGGCAAGGACAGGGTCCTGAGTTCAAGCCCTGGTGTGTGTGGAGGAGCCTTCCTAATGTGATAGGGTTCCACTTGGATGAGGGGTAGGGAAGGCATGGGCTTGAGGCCCACGGAGCTTCAGGTGTTGGCAAGTTCTACCCGTGGCGTACAGCCAGTTCTTGGTGTCGCCTGTTTCCAAAAGTCTAAAGGACAGAAAAATAAGATGTTCCTTAGGACTTTATGTTGGGCCCCTACAGGGTGGTGAGGAATTGAGTTGGTTGCAATTTACTGGTTCATGTTGTTTTTTGCAGTTTTGTGGGGCAAACTCAGGCGCCCCCCCCTCCTACCACTGAGTTGTGACCCAGCTTAGCTTTCAGGTTTTCAGATTCAGGCCTCTTTTTTTTTTTTTAAGCCCTCTAACCCAGAGGGGCTCCCTGGTGCACACCTGTCATCCCAGCGCTAGGAGGCTGAGGTAGGAGGATTGTGAGGTTGAACCCTGCTGGACAATTTAGTGACTGAGGGAGAACTCATCTCCAGATAAACAGTACAGGGCTGGGAGTATAGCTCAGTGCTGGGGCCCAAGGTTTTTCATCCCAGTACTAAAGAAAAAAGAACAAAGTTAAAATAAAACAAGGTCTGCCTGAGCCACAGGGAGTCTGGGGCAGAGGGAGCTCCCACACCCTTCCCGTCTGCTGACTCCCCGTCTGTCCTCTGTCCAGGTGAACGGCCCTTTGCCTGCGACTGGCCAGGCTGTGACAAGAAGTTCGCACGCTCCGACGAGCTCGCCCGCCACCACCGGACGCACACAGGCGAGAAGCGCTTTCCCTGCCCCCTCTGCACCAAGCGCTTCACCCGCAGCGACCACCTGACCAAGCACGCGCGCCGCCACCCTGGCTTTCGCCCGGAACTGCTCCGGCGCCCCGGTGTACGCAGCACCTCACCCAGCGACTCGCGGCCCTGCAGCCAGGCTGGCAGTCCAGCGCCCAGCCCGGTGCCCAGCCCTGCCCCCGCCGGCCTGTAGGGCCCCGGGCCCGTCCTGAGCCTGGCCCCATCAGACCTGGCAGGACCACCAGCAACAGGACACACCTGCCCTCTGGAGCTCCTGGCGGGAACCGAGTAGGTCCCAGCCCTCCACCCCCGCTCAGACGCAGGACTGGGGCAGCCCACAGAGGTGGCCGGGGAGGGGGCCCGGTCTGTAAATAGCCATGATCGTTGTTTCCCCATCTGTTCCCGGGGGACCTTGGGTGGCAGCCGGCCAGCCCTCCCCTCTCCTGTTGCCACCATCCCTACCTTCCCCCAGGGTGGAGGTCGGTGGCATGGGGCCCAGAGGTGCCCCCTGCCGGTGTGGGTACTGGTGCCCCCAGGCTGCTCCCTCCAGGTTGGGAAGAAGTCCGCACAGAGCCATAGCTGACCAGGGCTTCCCCCTGTCCCCTCCTCACCCCACTGAAAGCCATTGGAGATGTTCAGGGAAACGGGGGGTTCCGCCAGGATGCCCCCTACTCGGGTACTCAATCTCAGGTATCCACAGATGGTGCCCCTGGGAGGGGGTGGCCTCACCCCAGGCCTGCCCAGGAGAGGGGGAGGGAGGGGGCTGGAGTGGGTTCCCCAAGGGGTGCTGGGATGCCCTGTGGGGTGAGCGAGGTGGCAGCAGGGAGGAGATAGTGTGTGAATGCTGGTTTATTTATTTTCCTGGCTCTGCTGGCACGGGGAGTGGTTTGCTCCCCTTCCTTGGGCACATGCCTCTGTGTGTGTGTGTGTGTGAGTGTGTCAGTGAGGGAGGGAGTGACTGTGCAAGGGAGGTTGGGACAGGGTCCCTGTGCCCCTGCTGGAGCAGGGTCTGTGATTTTGGCCTCTATGGCACTGTGACTGACAATCTTGTACGGGAATCTCATGGCCATTGGGATGGATGCATTGTCCTTCCTGTCCTGACGCTGGGCAGTAGAGCCTGAGGGACACCCATGGCAGGACTCTGGAGAGTCACTTTCCTGCCCGTCAATACCCGTCTGTCAGGGGTGCCTGGAAGTGGCCCCTGGGCTCTCAGACTGAGTGGGACGCCTGGCTCTTCAGCCTGTCGATAGCGCTTTTTTTGGACCAGACAGAGTATTTTTTCAGGCACCTAAGTCCCTTTCTAGTTCGGGTCCCTGGGGCGGTCCGTTGTCCTGGGGGGGGAGGGTCCTAGTCTGAACATGGGGGTTGGGTGAGCATCTGCCCTTTGGGGCTAACCTGCTGGGGTCCTAAGTCCAGTCTTTTGCTGTGGCCTAGATGTCCTTTGGGTGGAGGGAGAGAGGACCTCCACCCTGGGAGGACAGGAGTCCAGGTTCCCTGTCCAGGCTCTCCTGACCATTGGCTGCAGGCGGCTTGGCACACTTGATTGGCTTTCTCAGCCTTCCTGTCCTGACTGGGGGCTTTGGGGTCTGGGTGATGCTCGCCTTGGCCTGTTCCACGCCCAGTCCTAGGGGACTCAGGGATGGGGCCTGGGGTCCTGGCGGAGGGGGGAGGACATGCCCTTCTGGAGCTGGGCTCGGAGGGTCGCTGGTCCCCCATGTCTTGCTTCCGTGTGTGTCCAGGGCTGCTTGGCCTGTCTGCCCGCAGTCCTCGCGTGGCAGTGTCGATGAGATGCCTTAGTCCGTTTGGGATGGCAGGCGGGTGGGGGGCTGGGGCTGCGTGTCCCTTGTGTCTCTGGATGTGTCCTGCTCGGTCCCAGCGTGTCCCCGTGCTTGCTCTCTGCAAGGGGTAGGACTGCTGTTCCAGGGCCCAGAAACCTCAGAATAGCGCCATCCTCGACTCTGCCTACTGTCCAGGGATCACTAGGATCTGGTTCCCTGTGTGGCCTCTGAAGAGTGGGGAGGAGGGACTCGGAGGGGCGTGGACTTTCCGTGGGTGACGCCCCTCCCCCCACCCTGCCTGGGCTCATCCTTATATTTAATTAAATCCTTTTTTAAAGGCCGCTTCGGTGTCTCTGTCATTTGTTACGCGGTGGCTCCCAGCCTGTGGAGTCTGCCTCCCTCTACTCCCTTACCCACTACTGTGGCCCCAGAGTCATCAACCTGGGGAAACTGAGGCAGTAGGCCTCAACTTGTGGCGTTGTGGGGGTCTTGGCTGGGGGGCATCAGTGCCTCCTTTCCACCCCTGCCTGGAGACCCAAGCAGGCCTGCGTTCCTTGCAGCGTCACCCACACCTGTGCAGCTGTGCCCCCCACCCGCCCGTTACCCAGCAACAACCTGCTGGGTGTCTGCTGCCGCCCCCTCCCCCTTCCAGTGCCAGCAGGGCTAAGGGTGGGCGTTGCTTATACCTCTTCCCACTCTCATCAGTGCCCAGCCATCCTCGCAGCTGAGTGTTGAGCGCCCGCTGTATGCCAACGTCCAGCTGTCACCCCAGAAGCAGGTGAGAGCGAAGGGTCCCCTCCTTAGGACACGGCGACCCCAGCAGTCAGTAGCCCCAGGCACCTGCTGCTGTCCAGGAAACCTGCACCGCCACCTGGTGGCCACCTCTGGAACTGCACCCCCGACTCTGGCTGACCCCACTGTGCTAGCGCTCCGGCGCGTCCTCTACTGGAGGACTGACTGCAGCGCCTCCGGATTCTCAGGGCCCCTGCTTCTCTCAGCTAACCTTTATTTCCTTTCTTTTTGCAGCACAGAGGATGTAACCTAGAGCCTTCACGCTGAGCTACACCTCTGGTGCCTTTTATGTATTTTGGGACTAAATTGCCCAGGTTGAACTCAACGTTCCGCCAGCCTCACCCTTCCATAGTGATGACATTTTAGCTATAAAGTTGTTTTATTTTGTTTTTAATCTCGAGGCATTTGCACTGAGCCCCATCCTTCTGCCTCAGCCTCTCAGATGACAGTGTGACCCTCCACATCGGCTTCATCTAAACTTCTGTTTTTGCTCCGCTGGGAATTGAACCCAGGGGCTCACTGGTGCTCACCAGAGATGCATCTCTTAATTTTATTTTATTTTATTTTTTGCTTTCTGAGACAGGGTCTCGCTTTGTAGTTCAGGCTGGCCCACTATGGTGCCCAGGCAAGCCGCCCCGAACTCAGCAATCCTCCTGTCCCTGCCTCCCGAGTGCTGGGATTACAGGCGTGAGCCACCACGACCGGCATTGTGGTATGCGGTGTTGATTGTTGGTGGGCGTGAGTCTCCATGCCCAGCATTATATGTGGTTACCGGGGATTGACCTCAGGACCTTGCGCTTGCGAGGCAGGCGCCGGAACCACTGAGCTAACCCTCCGGCCCTCTTAATTTTATTTTGATACGGGGTCTATCCCCCACTGCCCAAGGTGGGCTCAAATGTGCGATCCCCTTGACGTAAGTCTCCCAAGTGGCTGGAATTAGATACTAACACCCACTCTACTGGTTTCACCTCCCCATTCAGCCTGCCCTCCCTATAGTAGCCATCAGAGGGCGCCTGTGAGCACTTGAATCAGGACCAAGCTTACCATAGCTCTTACCTCCATCAGACCAAAGCCCATCTTCCCTGCATCCCATAGGGCCCTGAACAACCCACTGGTCCTCTCCCTGGCTCCTTTCCTTTCTGCTCCTTGTTCCCTCTGCTCCAGCCACATAGGCTCCTCCCTCCTGTTGCACTACACCAGTTTCCCTAATGCCCTAAGGCCTTTGCACTGGCCATACCTTCTTGGAATGCTCTTCTGCCGGATTTTCAAGTCTCTCCTTCATCTTCTTCCATTCAAGTTATGTGAATTTCACCTCAGAATGAATGGAGCAAGACAGGCTAGGGTTGGGGCGAAGCGTGGTAGCGAGCACCTGCCAAGGGCCACTCTCAGCCCCAGGCTAGACTGTTCTGGTAGGAAGGCCCTGCCCCCACCCACCTCTATCTTCATTTCTATTTTCTTTCTTTTGGCAGTACCAGAGATTGAAGTTGGGTCCTTACTACCATTTTTTTTATTATTATTTTTTGAGACAGGGTCTCGCTTTGTAGTTCAGGCTGGCCCTGAGCTCACGAAGTAGCCCAGGCAAGCTCAGCCACCCTCCTGCCTCTGCCTCCTGAGTGCTAGGATTACAGCATGAGCCACCACGCCCGGCATTCATTTCTTTTTTTTTGAGACAGGGTCTCGCTTTGTAGTTCAGGCTGGCCCTGAGCTCACTATGTAGGGTAGGCAAACCTCAAACTCAGCAATCCTGTCTCTGCCTCCCTAGTGCTAAGATGACAGGTGTGAGCCACCACACCCGGTATTGTGGTATGAAGTACTGGTTGCTGGTGGGTGTGAGTCTCCACACCTGGTACTGTTGTATGTGGCTACCACAGATCAAATTCAGAACCTTGTGCTTGCTAGGCAAGCACTGGAAACACTGAGCTAAATCTCTGGCCCACCTACTTTCATTTCTTTTTTTTTTTTTTTTTTTTTTGCTTTTGAGACAGGGTCTCACTTTGTAGTTCAGGCTGGCCCTGAGCTCCCTATGGTGCCCAGGCAAGCTGCCGCGAACTTAGCAATCCTCCTGTCCCTGCCTCCTGAGTGCTGGGATTACAGGCATGAGCCACCACGTCCTGCATTGTGGTATTCGGTGTTGATTGTTGGTGGGCGTGTCTCCACGCCCAGCATTATATGTGGTTACCAGGGATTGAACTCAGGACCTTGCGCTTGCGAGGCAGGCGCTGGAACCACTGAGCTAACCCTCCGGCCCCTACTTTCATTTCTTAATAAAAATTGCAGTCATTGATGTTTGCACCAAAAGTCAGGTGTGATGTGCATCTATAGTCCTGGCTAGTGGGTAGGCTGAAGCAGGAGGATCTCAAACAACCAAGATCTGGAGACCAGCCTGGGCAACATGAAAGAAAAAACAAATGTCACATCCCACCTATTAAATAACATATGGTTTTCTCCACTCACTGAGCTAAATGTCCATTGGTTTGAGGATAAGTTCATTTGTCATTGACTAGCTTATTCAACAGATCAATGCTGAAAGCTGGGTGTGATGGCACACAACTGCAGTTTCAGCGTTTAGCAGGCTGAGGCAGGATGATCACGAATTTGAGGCCAGCCTGAACGACATAGATCCTATATCAGAACGAACTAAAAATATCAAACAGATTACTATTGAGGGCTTTATATCTGGTTGGGCCTGGGGGTCATAGGGTCCTGATGCTGACCCTCTCATCGGAGTGGGTGGAGAATGAGATGCGGGAGAGAAAAGCTGTCAAATGGAGAAACAACAAGCTCTTCCCTTGGCTCTAGCCTGCATGGTTCGCAATGTGCTTCCTTGTGAAGGAGAGTCCATCATCTCCATGGGGTACTTCCTGCTCTAGTCAGTTCAAGAGAGTCCACATATCTAGGACACCAGCTGCTCTTGATCAACTCTAAATCCCGCTGCCAGTGCCTTGATTTATTTGGTGTTTTTGCTTTGGTTTGTATTTATCTATTTCTTGAGACAGGGTCTCGCTTTGTAGTTCAGGCTGGCCCTGAGCTCCGGGCCCACTACGTAGCTCAGGGAAGCCTTGAACTCAGCAATCCTCCTGCCTCTGCCTCCCCAGCAGAGTGGGGCACCCACTGGGGTGCTGGGATGACGGGGGTGAACCACCACGCCCGGCTGGTTTTTTGGTTTTTGGTTTTTTTTGAGACAAAATTTCCCTATGTATCCCAGGCTGGCCTGAAATTCGTGCCATCCTCCTGCTTCAGTCTCCTGAGTGCTGGAATGTGCCACCACGCCCACTGGTTCAAATTTTGGATCCTCTTACCTCAGTATTTTAGAATGCTGAGATGTCAGATGTGTGCCATCACACTGGTCTGTTTCAGTTCTGAAGACCTTTCCATATCACTTTCCACAGGACCTGCAGCATTTTACAATTCAGAAACACACCCTTTCCGAGTGCAGTTTGAGTTTGAGAACCCTGCATTCCATCCCCGGTACTGAAAAAGCAAAAAGAAACAAAAAAGAAATAAAAAATTTGAAACATTAAGACATTCATTAAGAGCCACCTTTTTTTTTTAAGGCTAGGTGAATTTTTGAGTATGGTCAAGTGACACGCATGGGTGTCCTTTGGTAGGCTGTGTGAATACTACCCCGCAGGACCCACTTCGTCCCGCAGAGGGCGCCTTAAGTCGATATGCTAACAAAATGCAAAGAAAGCCGGGCCCAGAGCCCTTTCTTTTAGTCCGGCGCGCGACGGACAGACCAGACTCTGCAGGGGCGTAGGACTGAAGATGGTAAGGCTGCCGCCGCGGAGGACCATGAACCGGCGCCCGACGTGGTCCCAGAGGACACAGCTTGGGTACCTGGTGCCATCTAATCCTCTTTATGTTCCAGCGCCCGAGCCTGCCGTTCAGCACAGCCACGCGGGAGCAGGCCTTTCTGAGCAGGCGTGCTACGGACAACTCCTCCCGAGGGCCCTTGCGGCGGCGTCCCGAGGGCCTCCGGGGGCCTCGAAGCAAGATGGCGGCATCGGGGTCCGTGAAGCGAGGGCGGCGGCGACCGCGGCGCCTGTGAGGGGCCCGGGGGCCCGCGCGGCTCCGGGCTGGGGTCCCGCCGCGGGACGGACCATGCTACGCTCTACTGGCTTCTTCCGGGCTATCGACTGCCCCTATTGGGCGGGGAGTCCCGGGGGGCCCTGCCGGCGGCCCTATTGCCACTTCCGACACCGCGGGGCCCGGGTTCCCGGAGCCCCCGGCGGCGGCGGCGGAGCGACGCCCCCGGCAGCAGGTAATGCCCGCCTGCCCTATTGGCTCGGTTTTCGGGCTGGCGTCTGGAGTCTACCGCCGGGGTTGTCGGCGCCTATGTTCCCCGCCCAGCCCCCTCCCCACAGTGCTGCCGGGCGACGTTCCTTTTCCCCGCCTCTGGGACTGGAGACCCCCTCCCCCGGGTCCTTGTGCAAGTGGTGGATCCTCCCCGAGTCTCCGTGTCTGCGACTGTAAAATGTAAACAAGGAGAGGACGTGTCCTCGGGACTCATCACGAGGGCACAGTAATTGGGGATGGGCAGTGCGCGGAGTCCCGGACTAGAGCAGGCTTGGGAAGCGGCCGCGACCCCGCCGCCGAGGCCCGCGACTCCTCCTCCGGCTCCACGTGCCGGTAGCAACCCTTGTTTATTTCCACGACTCCTCCAGCCGCACTTACGGGTGCGGCCACCGCTGTCTCCAGTAGTTAAGTCCCGAGGGTCTTGGGAGCATCTGCTGTACGTCCAGCTGCTTGCCACCTACACACCTGGACAAGAAATACTTCAAAACCCACTCAGTTCGAATGGGCGTGGGCCTCCAAGGAGCGTCCCACTTTGGGTTTTGGCAAAGGACAATCTGGACTATACATTGCTCTATCATAGTAATTGTCGATATGTCGGCAGCCTTGCTGAGAGTCGCCAGGGATCAGGGGGAGTTTCTTGTAGGAAGGATAGGATTCGAGCTGAGACAGTAGAACCCTGATAACCTGGGGTGCACGGGGTGGGGGGTTGACATCACAAGGAATGGCCTGGAGGAATGAATTGTAGTGTCTTTCAGACACTCTGAGGACTCTCTCTCTCTTGAGAGTGGCTCTCCCCTTCCTTCAGGCCCTGATACTTATTTTAATGTGTTCTTTTGAGATAGGGCCGTGCTACCCCAGGCTGGCTTTGAACTAGTGACTAGCCTCCTCTCTCAGTTAGCCTAACAGTCCTGCACCATTGTGCCTGGCTAAGGCCCTGATTTCATGTATTCCAGTTTTCTTCGTCGGGTGTTAGACATTCTGTCTCATGTTCTTAAAATAAAACATTGGTTCCTGGCTGAGGAGTTTCTGACTTCAAAAGAAATAATCGTGGTAGAGTTAGATCTTGGCCCCTTTTTATTTTTTTAAACCAGAGAAAAGAGTATATTTCTAGTGGTGGTGTTTGTTTGTTTTGTAGGGTGTTTTTTTTTTTTTTAAAGTTTTTGAGACGGTCTCACTTTGTAATTCAGCCTGGCCCTGAGCACACTGTAGCCCAAGTTAGCCTTGAATTCATAGCAATCTTCCTGTCTCTGCCTCCTGAGTGCTGGGATTACAGGCGTGAGCCACCACACCCAGCATTGTGGTATGTGTTACCTGGTATCGAACTCTGGACCTTCTGGACCTTGGGCTTCCTAGTCAGATGCTGTAACCGCCAAGCTAGATCCTCACCTGATCTTGAACTGAAGATGCTCCTGCTTCACCCTCACAAGTACTGGGGTTATAGGCATAGTATACCAAATGTTTCCAGGGTTTGTTTTAGTTTGGCAGCAGTAGTAAGTGAACCTAGAGAGTACTGAGCTATTCCCCCACCCCTCTTTTTTTTTTCTTTTTTTTAACCATTTTATTTTGAGACAGCATCTAAGTTGTCCAGAGTGGCCTCCAGCTTCCCATCTTTCTACAACAGGCTCCTGAGTAGCTGGGGTGATAGGTGTGTTCCGAAACACTTGGCTGTTTTTCTGTTTCTTAAGGTTTCCACATAAATTTGCCAGGAACAGCTGCAGCTGCAGCCAGTTGTCAGCAAAACCTTTGTGGTTCAGCACTGCACAGATGTGGGGGATTGAGATGGCATAAGAAGCAGGCCTCACTGCGGAACCTGAGGTGGAAGAAGAAAGACGGCATAGCAGGCCCCTCAGCTCAGCCTAAGGTGGTGGTGCCAGGATCGTGCATCAGCACTGGTGTGCGGGAGGGCAGTGCACATGGGAGGCTTCCTGGCTCATGAGGCCCATTTTTACCCTGTTGGAAGCAATTTTTCTTCTCTTTTCCTTTTCTTTTCCAAGGCTGAGGATGGGACTCTGAGACAAGTGCTTTGCCACTAGGCTACATCCCCAGCCCTTTATTTTTTATTTTTAGACAGTGTCTCACCGAGTTGCTGAATTATCCACCTGGGGTAGATGAACTTGTAATCCTCCAGCTTCATCTTTCAGAGTGGCTGGGATTGCAGGCGTGTGCCACAATGCCAGGGTAGCAAGTTCTGTTTCTTGAGTTCGTGTAACTGCTTCCAGGCATGTGTGCGAAGTCCTGCACAAGCCAAGCACCATCTGCCTTCCAGGTTCCTGCCCACTCCTTTAGTGCATACATGTCTTTGGTTTTCTTGCCATGCTGGGGAATGGAGTCCAGGGCTCTTGCATGCTAGGCAAGTCCTGACTGCTCTGAAACTTCATCTTGGCTCCTATGCCTCAGTGCCCTGCCCTCCAGCCTTTGGATCTCAGGAAGTCAGATTCCTCAGGTTGTTTCTCCTCTGCCGAGTTAATATTTTGATATCTTTTAATACCATACACGTGGTCTTTTGGTTTCCCAAAGGATCATTTTTGGAAGTTCTTTGATGTTTGGTATGCCCTTAGTCCACGAGAACATACTCCTGCCTACTTGTACCTCAGCATGTCCACTTAAGAATGAGTGGCCTTGGGCTGGAGGGTTAGCTCAGTGGTTCTGGTGCCTGCCTCACAGCGCAAGGTCCTGAGTTTGATCCCCGGTAACCACATATAATGCTGGGTGTGGAGACAAGCCCACCAACCATCAACACCGCATACCACAATGCCGGGCGTGGTGGCTCACGCCTGTCATCCCAGCACTCGGGAGGCAGAGACAGGAGGATTGCTGAGTTCGCGGCCGCTTGCCTGGGCACCATAGTGAGCTCAGGGCCAGCCTGAACTACAAAGTGAGACCCTGTCTCAAAAGCAAAAAAAACAAAAAAAAGAATGAGTGGCCTCTTCTCATCTCTGGTTACTTTGGGTAGAAGGCTCTTCCCAGGGGCAGGCCCCCATCCCAGCTCAGCCTCTGTGTGGCTTCTCTGCCCATCCCTTTCTCTATGCTCACTAGGTCCACCCTGACGAGGGTTGGGAGAGGGTGTTCCCCATTTCCTGTGAGGCTTGGGAGGGCTGCAGTGAGCTGGCCTTTGCCATGTTTCCTGGGCTCTGCAGAGAGCAGAGGAAAAAGCTGATGTCAGGCTGCCTTGTACCGTCCAGCGGGTGTCAGTCCATTCTGATTTCTGGGACCCCCACTCTTCTCAGCATTTTGGTGTCTGCTTTTTTTCCCCCTTTGGTTCCAGGGTATTGAACTCAGGACCTTGCACTTGCTGGCAGGTGTGACACCCCAGAGCTACATCCTTGTCCCTTTTTGTCTGCTTTTGCTTCTGCAGTGAATGATGGGGAAACAAACCTGTGCCTGTTTGGCCTCTGAGGGGATTCAAGGGGGCGACCAGGCAGTGGCTTTTCAGGGATACAAGTGTGGCACTAGCTGCTGGCCACAGGTGCTCAGGTTGCGCATCACCAGGTGTTGTGGTTTGGAAACAGACTGGGTGAGGAATAGAGTTTGTTTACATCATTGCCTGACACAGAAGGATCTGGGGCTGTGATACAGTTGAGGCAGGAGGGGGATCCCTCCTGGGGAGGACAGAATATTGCATTTATTTAGCCTTAGGGGTTACGTAAGGCTTGGCACCTTCAGGAATTGCTCAGGAGATAATGAGGAGCTTTGAGTTAAAGGGGCAGGTGAGATCAAGAACTATCCTTGGGTCAGCCACCCTGAGCTACAGTGCTAAAAGACCTGACTTCCTCTCTTGGCTGCTGTCCCTGGACCTGCTTGACTGTTGGGACCTACCTGAGTCTTGCAAGGTGTTTTGGAGGGACAGCGTAACAGTACTTACCCCTAGCTTGCCCTGTTTGGCGGAAACCCTTTCCTGGGCATTTTTTGTCTCAGTGGGGCAGTAAGTGGGTGAGAGGAGCAGTGTGTGGTGCAAGGAAGGGTGTCAGGGTCCTGGCTGTTGTCCCCTTTCGTCCCTACAGGACACCCCGGAGCCTTCACCTGGAAAGTCTTGTCCAGTGCTGCTGGCTGATAGCCGTGGAGAAGGTGTACAGAGATTCTGGCCTGGAGACTCCAGGGTCTCAGCCTGGGACACTGGTCCGGCAAGAACTGGTTAAGAATTGTTCTGGGAATGCCGGACGTGGTGGCTCACGCCTGTAATCCCAGCACTCGGGAGGCAGAGACAGGAGGATTGCTGAGTTCGCGGCGGCTTGCCTGGGCACCATAGTGAGCTCAGGGCCAGCCTGAACTACAAAGCGAGACCCTGTCTCAAAAAGCAAAAAAAAAAGAATTGTTCTGGGTGAGGCATCAATTCCAGGGCAGAAATTCAGTGGGAGGTTTAGCTCTAATGCATGGAGCTTTCTAGAAGAAATAGGATTTGGTAAGGGAAGAGAGAGGAAAGGGTATTGCTGGGCAAAGGAGGGTGACAGGTCCAGATCCAGGTGTGTGGCTGGAATGGTGCTATATGGAGTGATAGCTTTGGAGCAACTGGCTGGGTGCTGGGGCGGGTGGCCTGCAGAGTTTCTAGCTCAGTGTAGGGCTAGGCAGTGTCCTGTTCTTTGCACCCTTCAGATGCAAACCCTGTGGCCTCCCAGGTCCTGCCTGTTCCCACAATACATGTTTGGTGGGGTGCATCTGTGCCCTGTGCACATGATGGGATGGATTGTCCCCACTTTCAAAGTGAGGAAGCTAAGACCAGAGGCCAGCCTCTTGCCTGGCATGTGGATAGGTGTGGGGTGGGCTGAGTGTGGCAATCAGGCCTCACCCCTGCCACCAGGACCTCTGAGCCTAGGGATGCCCGATGCCAATCATGGGCCAGGCTCCCTATTAAAGAGTTAAATGTCCCTTGTGCTTCTGGGAGGTTCGGCTCAGGATGGGGAGAGGCTAAGGAGACAGTGGATTTCCTTCCTCTGTGAGCTAACTGGGAGCAGGAGCACATGGGAACAGTGAATGACCAGCAGCTCGCCCGTCTCCCTGTTGCTGGGGGAGTCACTGAGCTTCCTGGGGGTGGAGTACCCGCCACTGTGGGTGTCTTTCAGACCAAACAAGCGGCACCCTCTGTGGGTCCAGTTCTTTTCTGGGAAGCGGGTGGCCACATGGGCTGTCCTCCCACAAATAGGTGTGATTGTAAGGAGTCCTGAAGAGAGAGTGGTGTCCTTGCAGATCCTGGCCCGGGCTGCAAGGAACTGGCAGTGCTCTCAACAACTGGCTGTCAGAGTTAGGCCAGCTGATCCTTCCATGGTCTGGGTTGGGAGCTTGGACCTGTGGGATGACCAGTCTCACTGTAAACCTTGGGGCATTGTTTACTGTGGGTTCCACCTTGGGTATTTTAGGATGTTGGGTACCATCCCTGCTATCTCGCTACTGAGTGATATTGCAGCCCCGTCCCATCCCCATATGACAACCACAGACAATCTCAGAAGCTATCAGGTATCTGATAGGTAACATTGACCCTGTCTGAGAATGCTGCCCAGGGCTGTTTCCTGCTGAACCTGCTGTGGCTCCTAAGTTTCTTCCTTCCTTGAGTGTTGGAGTCCAGCTGCCCCATTTTGGGACATAGCTTGGTCCTACCCAGGGGAGGAGCCTCCAGCTGGAGCTCAGTTCTGGAGAGGGTGGTTCTATTGTATTGTTTTGGCCTGCTTTTCTCTCTCTCTTTCTCTTTCCTTCTTTTCTCCTTCCTTCCTTCCTCTTCCTTCCTACCTTCCTCTTTCTTTCCTTTCTTTCTCTCTCTTTCTCTCTCTCTCCCCGCCCCCTCTCCCCCCCCCTTTCTTTTTGTGGAATGGGGATTGAATTTTGGCTCTCATGCTTGCAAGGTAGGTGCAGTACCACTTGAGCTAAATCCCTGGCCCCTCCTTTTTTTTTTTTTTTTTTTGGTACCATGGATCAAATTCAGGACCTTGCACTTGCGAGGCAGGTGCCAGAACCACTAAGCTAAATCCCTGGCCCTTTTGTGGTTTCTTGTAAAGATGAACTAATGGGGAGCTGCTGGGTTTCTCATGCAGTCATCTTTTAATAGGTGTGTTAGGACTTTCCCTACCTCTGTCATTCTGTGACTTGGGCAGCAGCTGGCCTCTGTTAGTGATCAGCCCCGTGCAGGTGCTGCCGCTGGAGCGGTCCTTTGATGAGATGCCTCAGTTCATCCACCACTTCATCTTCAAAGCACTTTTTACTGCACTGGAAATAGTGTTCAGTTTAGCAGCACTTAGAAGCACAAGGCAGCCCAAAGCACTACTTAGAGTTGGTTGTGGTGCACACCTGTAATCCCAGCACTTTAGAAGCTGAGACAGGATTGCTCAGAATTTGAGACCAGTCTGGACTACATAGTGAGATCCTCTTGCAAAAACAAAACTAAACACAAAACAAAGTAAGCCAGGCATGGTGGCTCATGATTGTAATCCCAGTACTTGGGAGGCTAAGGCAGGAGGATTGGTGAGTTCGAGGCTTGTCTGGGCTACATAGTGAGCTCAGGGCCAGCCTCAACTACAGAGTAAGACCCTGTCTCAAAAAAAAAAAAAAAGGGCTGGAGATTTAGCTCAGTGGTTCTGGTTGGTGCCTGCCTAGCAAGTACAAGGTCCCTGGTTTGATTCTTGGTAACCACATACAACAGTACAGGGCGTGGTGACTCACACCCACTCACCAGCAATCAGTACCACACACCACAGTGCCGGTGTAGTGGCTCCTGCCTGTAATCCTGCACTCAAGAGACACAGGCAGGAGGATTGGTGAGTTCGAGGCTTGCCTGGGCTACATTAAATAGTGAGTTTGGCCAGCCTGAACTACAAAGCAAGACCCTGTCTCAAAAGACAATTTGAGACCAGGGCCAGGAATTTAGCTCAGTGGCACCATGCTTGTGTAACAAGTGCAAAATCCTGAATTCACTTGGTGGTACTGGAAAAAAACAAATTAGGGTAGAAATTTGAGGCCAGCCTGGGCAACTTAATGACTTAGCAAGATTCAGTCTCAAATTTAAAAAGCAATGAAAGAATTGGGAATGGAGCTCAGTGCAAAAGCCCTGAGTTCAATTGCCAGAACAACAATTTAAAAAAAAAAAAAAGGAAGGCTGGGTGTGATGGCTCACGCCTTAATCTGAGCACTCAGGAGACAGAGGCAGGAGAATTGCTTTGGTGAGTTTGAGGCTTGCCTGGGCTACATAGTGAGTTCAGGGCCAGCCTGAACTTCAAAGCCAGAACCAGTCTCAAAAAAAAAAAGAAGAAAACTAAACAAAATCTGGCTTCTTGGCCCACCCAGCCTAGAGCAGGACTTCAGTGCTTGCACCATATCAGTGAAGAAGACCTTTGTATAACAGATTATTTTGGTGTTTGAAAGTCTTCTGCTTAGTAGGTGGATGATCGGGATCTCAAACTGTCATTGTGCCTCCAGGGGTGGTGTCTGGGAATGGGCATCCTTCCTGTGCAGTGAGTAGAGGCCGGGAGTGCTGCTCAGCACTGTACAGGGCCTGCGACACTGCCTAAGAATGCCATGGTGTTTTGCTGAGGAGAGACCTTGGTGCAAGACATGTTCCCAGCCTGTTCTTGAATTACAGGTGGGGTCGGGATGCTGACCACAGCCTACCAGGACAGGTGGGAATTTTTCAAAGCACCATTCCTCCCTTGGTGAGGCCTATGGGGTCAGTGGGGACAACCTGCCAGCTTGGAGGGGTTCAGAGGATCCCTGCTGGCATCTCCCAGCAGTTTTCTGCCTGCTCTAAAGACTCACAAGAGGCTGGTGCTACCAGCCTGTTCTGAGCCGAGTAGAGGGCAGAGCCCCACCACAGCCTCTTGGCTGGCTTTCTGTGTGTGGACCCTGCAGTGGGCCCATTGTGTCTGTAGCCTTCCTCGGCCTCACTTATCCCTCTGCAGTGTGTGTGCTGTCTGTGGGTAGCAGGTCTCCTGGTGCAGGGCAGAATGTGCCCCTCCAGCATCCCTTTGTCTAGAACCACAGCAGGGATCAGGGGCTGCGCAGGTCAGGGGCCTCATGTGGGAGGTTGAATTCTGAGATGTGTCCTGTCCTTCCTGGAGGGCAAGGAACTGTAGCGTCTGTGTGTATTGTGTGAAGAAGTAACACCTGTGCGGCAGTTCCAAGGTGTCTGGTCCACGGGCTCTTGTAGATGCCCAAGGTTCTCCAAAGCAGCTCCAGGGATGGCTGCTGTAGTGCCCGGTTTCTTGTGAGTCTCCTCTCTGCTTAGCTTGCTGGGGGACCTAGAGCACAGGTGCCCTAGGGTGCCACATACACCCAGTGCTTTCCAAGGGGCTTTCTACTCAGGACCCAGACTAGGTGAGGGTGACAGATCCCAGAGCAGTGGCCCAGGCCAGACTCCAGAAAAGGAGCTGGCGCTAGAATCACAGAGAGGTAGGTGAATGTCAGCCAGTTGCTGATAGGAGTTTAGAAGGACGAGCGGGAGCGTTAGGTGTGGGAAATGGGTTTGGGGCTCACTAATCAGCATCTGGGCAGAGATACAGAGCATGGAGTTCCCAGGACCCTCAAGAATAGAAGACAAGGCAGCCCCACCCCTGCTGTTTCCACAGGCCAACAGGGCTCGCTGTTGCTGTGCGGGCTTGTTCTCTGCCTCTTGTTCTCTGTGCTTGTCTTGCACGGGCCCAGGAGTGCCACCTTCTTCCCACAATCCCTCCACAGGCCACACTGCACTTTCCTCTTGAGCTGCTGGGTGTGAGGACCTGGGGCAGTTCCTTGGTGACAGGCCTTCAGGGAGCAGTGGGACCAGCTTTGCTATAGGCTGTCCTAGGTGGGGGCTCATCAGTTGGCCCTTTGTTCTTTTTTAAAATTAATTAATATTTTCCCTTTATTGTGGCCCTTTGTTCTTACAGATAAACCCACCCTGACCCAGTCACCTGTCCATACCACAGCCCATTTGTCAGGAGAGTGCCCCCATAGTGGCTTGAAATGAAAGGCCAGGGCCCATGTGCTACTCCCTGTTGGGCCCTAGCCGTGTGCCAGCAAGAAGCATTTCTGTGGGGAGGGTCTGGGGGGCTCTGAGGGGCAAGTGGGCTAAGGAAGGAGGACAGGAGGGCCACAGCTGTCTCGTGCCCTCTGGCTTCTGGGAACCTGGGTGTGGTGAATCATAACTCAGAAGAATGAGTGAGGGGCCAGGTGAGCCCCTAGGGAACTTCTGTGTCACCCCAAGTCCTGCCTACTCCATCAAGCAATAAAGTTGCTGATGCTCATTCCCATGTGCCCCAGTGTGTGACACTTTTTTAGGGGACACCGGGGCCCTGTCCTGATAGCAACCTGGAAAACCTTGGGGGCAAGGACACTAGGTAGGGACTGAGAGGTGTGGGTGCGGGACCCTTTCCTGGAAGACCCCTGGGAATTGGAAGGTACTGGGTCAGGAAGAGGGAGGAGTTTACAGAGATTAGATCGTTTATGTGAACCATGAGTGGAATTTCTATCCATCAAGTGTTAGAGCGGCTGGTGAGCCCATCTTGGCACCCTCATCCTCAGGGCCCAGATTGCCCTCTTAGCTGGGAATAGAGAGCACCAGCCAACTCTGGCTGGCTGGAGAGTTGATTAGCTGAGCTTCCCTTCAGTTCGCTTGGGAATTTCCCCCAGGAATCTGGTCAGGAGGCTTCCTTGGCATTGTGCTGTGAGGTAAGGCTCCCGCCAGTGTCTGCTGCCTTCAGGGCAGGCTGAGGAGTCATAGCTGAGGTCCTAGGGTCTCAGGGAAGCTGCACTTCTGAGCTTCAGTGCACCCCACCCTCGCTTGACCCCACTGTGTGCACTGGTGAGTCCTCTTTCGGGCCTCTATGGCAGCCCAGGTCTGGTGGTCTCCTCAGGTATTTGGGGGCCATGGTGGGCTTCTCTCCATGTAGAATTAGGGAGCTCATCTGTCCAGTGTGGCTGGGTGCTGGGACCTGCATATCCAGGAGTGGGACTTGACATCCTTTTTCCAAGGGAGGAGCCCCAGAGCCGTGGAGACTTAGGCCTGGAAGCATAAACAGTTCACTGTGGGGTCTTGGAACTACACTCTCATCCCCTGGGCATAGCTGTTGAGGGCACTCTGCCAGAACCTGCTTCCCAGTATGAGCACTCTTGGGGATGTCTTTTCCCTGCCTTTGAGCGCCATGCCACATAGATGGCTGCCCAGGTGTGCTGGAGGACTCCTGACTCTCCATCCTTGTGACTGTCCTGTGTCCACCACCTGGCCTGGGAGAGCTTTATCAGAGCTGAAGCTGGGCCCGAGTGGTCTCTTGGGCTTTATCAGTGCCTGGACCTTGAGCAGAGGCTAGGAAGATAAGTGAGTGGAGTGTGGATCTGGGGCCTGAGGGCAGCCAGAGCTCCTCAGGCTTTGTCCTTCCTCTGGGAGATGGGCCCAGCATTTATTCCACCTGCACGAGAGCTGGCACCAGGCTTCTGCTCATCCTTGGGCTCTCGAGTCCAGCAGGGCACTGTGGGCATTGCAACAGGAAGGTAGGGAGGGGTTCGTGTCAGAGGGAAGGGTGGGGGCGCCAAGGCTCCAGAAGAAACACTACCTTCTTCCGGGTAGCCTGCGGTCCGGGGCTCAGCTGCTGGGCACCTTGGCGTTGACTGACTGGATCATGGTGAGAGCTGGCTCAGGCAGCTGGAGGCCCACGGAAGAAGCTTGTTTTTGCTACCCACACAGGGAAGGCTGGGCCTGTGGTGACCTGGCACCTGGCCATAGGAAGACTGGGGAAGAGTCACCAAAGGAAATCCCTCAGGGCACTGCCAGGCAGGGTCTGTGGCCTTCTGGAAATTGCTGGGGTTGGGCAGTGCCCTCCCCTCTTGTCCTGGGAGAGGAGGGGATTAAGGGAATATAGCTTATGGCACACAGGTTTGGGGAGTTATCTGAGGATGTGTATGCAATCCCATTTCTTCTTTCTTGTTTTGTTTCTTTTGTGGTGCTGGGTTTTTGTGTATGTGAGACAGGTGCCCTACCACGGATTTACATACCCAGCCTCTTTGAAAATTTTTAACGAAACTTTTTTTTTTTTTTTTTTTTGCAGTACTGGGGATTGAACTCGGGCCCTTATGATCTAAGGTTAGCGCGGTACCACTTGAGCTAAATCCCCAGCCCTCTTTGAAAATTTTTTACTTTGAGAATCAGGGATGATGTCACGTACCTGTAATCCCAGCACTCAGGAGGCTGAGCCAGAAGGATCATCGTGAGTTTGACGCCAGTTGAAACCACATGGCAAGACCCTGTTTCAAAACAACCTAAAAAAAATTTTTTTTAGGGGCCAGGGATTTATTTAGCTCAGTCTGCCTGGCAAGTGCAAGGTCCCGAGTTTGATCCCTGGTAACCACATTCTACAATGCCAGGTGTGGTGACTCGCACCCACCAGCAGTCTGCCACGTACCACAGTGCTGGGTGTGGTGGCTCACACCTGTAATCCCATCACTCTGGAGCCAGAGGCAGGGGGATTGCTGTGAGTTTGAGGCTTGCCTGGGCTACATAGTGAGCTCAGGGCCAGCCTGAACTACAAAGTAAGACCCTGTCTCTAAATCAATACTAAAATAAAATAAGATAAAATAAATAAAACTTTTATGAGAGGGTCTTGCTAAGTCAGTGAAGATGCCCCTTCTGGGTGCCAGTTTGTGATCCTGCTTCATGGCAGCACCAGTTTATGGGCAATCAGTACCAGCCTGGGCTGTAAATTCTTTTTCTTAAAAACACCCACTTAATCCCTTTTATCAAACAGGCTCCTGGAGGAAGCCCAGTCTGCCTCCATCCTTATTAATTCTCCAGCAGTTGGAAGGCATCTTCCAAGGTCCCTTGATGGGCCCCTCCCACCTCAAGGTGCTACTTTTTTTTTTATTTTTTTTTTAGTTTTTTGAAAAAGGGTCTTGCTTTGTGTTTTAGGCTGACCTTGAACTTACTGTGTAGCCTAGGTTGGCCTAGAACTCAGCAGTCCTCCTGCCTCCTGAATGCTGGGATTACAGGTATAAACCACCACGCCCTGCATTGTGGTGTGTGTTACAGCGGATCAAACTCGGGGTCAAACTCTGGACCTTGTGTGACAGGCACTGGACCCACTGAGCTAAATCCCCAGCCTCTCAAGGCACTACTTTTAAATATAATTGATTAGAGAAAGAGAGTGAGAGTGTATATTTGGGAATGCTAAGGTGATCCTCACCACTGAGCTACACCTCAGATTCTTTTTTTTTTTTTTTTTTTTTTTGCTTTTTGAGACAGGGTCTCGCTTTGTAGTTCAGGCTGGCCCTGAGCTCACTATGGTGCCCAGGCAAGCCGCTGTGAACTCAGCAATCCTCCTGTCTCTGCCTCCGAGTGCTGGGATTACAGGCGTGAGTTGGTTTTTTTTGGGTTTTTTTTTTGAGACAGGGTCTCGCTTTGTAGTTGAGGCTAGCTCTGAGCTCACTATGTAGCCCAGGCAAGCCTCGAACTCAACTGTCCTCCTGTCTCTGGCTCCAGAGTGCTGGGATTATAGGCGTGAGCCACCACGCCCGGCACTGTGGTGTGTGGTGCTGATTGCTGGTTGATTGCTGGTGGGTGTGAGTCTCCAAACCCAGCATTGTATGTGGTTACCGGGGATCCAACTCAGGACTTCGCGCTTGCCAGGCAGGCCCCAGAACCACTGAGCTAACCCTTCGGCCCTACACCTCAGATTCTTTTGCTATGTCCCCACCCCCACGGGAGGACAAGTCCCCTGTAGGAACCAAACAAGGACTTTCAAGACATTTCCTGGGAAGCTTCTTCATCCCTGACAGGACCTCAAAGGACTCAGACCTCTGCAGCAGGGTGGAGTAGGCACCAGGCAGCCCAGCTTGCGTGACCTGAACAGTGGTGTGGAGCTAAGACTTTCCACGTTGGGCCCCAAACCTCAGGTCAGATGGGGCCCCATCATGAAGCTTCTGTGTTCAGTTCTGAGCTACAGGAGACATAGCCAGGCCCCCCGGAAGCTGTGCACTTGACTTGTAGACCTGTCTAGGCCAGGACGCCACCATACCTTCCCAGCGGGAGACAGAGGCTACAGGTCCAGCCCCAGTAATTGACGCAGCGCCTCAAAGGGAATCACAGAGCATCTTGGCACCGGTAGGGCAGTTTCTCTGGTGCAGCCTTTCTGAAGGCTTTGACATTGTACTGCGCTGCTCTTGTGCTCAGGTGAGGGCCCAAGTGCCCTGCCCTTCTTACTGTTGGGATCCCAGAATAGCTGCCCTCCCGCTGGAGGCTAGAACTGCTTCAAGTGCCCTTATTCAGTAGCAGAGTAAACCCCTCCATCACCCAGGTCCAAGGCATCTGTCCCTGTGCCAGGCAGCCTCAGGCCCGTGGAGAGACGGGTGCCGTCCCTTGAGAAACACCTTCCTGGCGGGCGGTTTTGGGGACCTCTGACCCAGGCAGTAACATCTTGTAGGATGCCTTAACTCAGTGACTGGGAGAATAGCTTGAAGGTGGCACTGATGGCCAGCATCGTGCTTGGCCCCATGTGGGCCTAGTCTTGTCGGGATTAGAAGCAGAGGCCAGAGCTCCAGGCCTTCATCCACTCCTCAGACACGTGGGACACACAGAGCTGCCCACCTTGGGGAGGGGGTAGGCAGTCCTTCCCGCTGCCCCTGAACCGAGGGTGCTAGCCAGAGCCTGGGGAGCATTAGCCCTCTTCAGCACACACAGTAAGTGCCCCTCTTGGGTCCCAGGTGGCCCTTATCCTTCTGAAGGACAATATGGGCAGTCCCTCCTTGTCCCACCCCCTGCACACCTTCCTCCAGGTGGAGGAGCAGGGCTGGCAGGCTTGCTAACTGCAGCCCTCAGCTGTAAGATGGACAGGGTAGACCTGGATGGATAGGATGTGGTGGTGTTGGCTTGGCTGTGCCCCTAGAGTGTCCCACAGATGGCATTGGCATCTTCTTTGGCTTTCTCCTCACCCCTCTGTACTACACAGCTCTGGCCCAGCTGTAGATGGATGACTTGTTTCTGCTTTCTAAATACAGTTTTTAGCCTGACATGGTGGTGCACGCTTGTGATCCCAGCACTTGGGAGGCCGAGGCAGGCGGATTGCTGTGGATTTGAGGCTAGCCTGGGCTGCATAGAGTTCAAGCCCAGCCTGAACTATGTAGGGAGACCCTGCCTCACAATAAGTACGTACATACATAGGGCTTTTAAAATAGGGACAATATGTGGTGCCAAACTGGAAGCAGGGCATGCCATGGTGTGCCCTCCCTGTGCCACTGTTTCCTGGCTGGCAACAGCCCCCATCCTTCCCTTCTGCAGACACAAACCTCTGGATTTGTTCTGTACCTTCTATGCCCAGTGAAGTTGCCTCAGATCCTGTTTCCTTAAAACCACAAATCTCTCATCTCAGTCTGGAGAGCAGAAGTCTGCAGAGCGATATCTACAGGCGGCAGGGCTGCTCCTCCCGAGGCTCAGGATGAACTGGGTCCTGTCCCGGCTACTACAGGCGCCCTCAGCCCTTGAGTCGTGGCCCCTCCTTCCATCTACAGAGCTGCTAGGGCCGTCTTAGCCTTCTGTGTCCACTCAGGGCGCTGGGGGACACTGAGCCCAGGTGACCAGGATGCCCCCACAGAGCCCTCCATGTGATCCCAGCTGTAGCATCTCTGGCCACTTGAGGTGATACAGCCAAGGCTCCAGAGAACAGGACTGGGCTTCTTGGGGACCCCATACTCCCTGCGCTGCCCTGTCTGGAGGAACAGCCTGGAACCCCCTGATTGTCCTCACACTGCTCAGAGGCTGTGGTGGGGGTGCCTCAGTATTGCTCTCCTCAGCTTCCCAGGAAGTGTACGCAGCAGTTGGCCCCATGTTCCACAGCTGTCCACTCTGTGGGTACATCTGCAGGTCCTTCCCTGGGATGGCTGAGGCCGAGACCACTGGTGTGGACCGGGCTTCTCTAAAGGGCTCTGGTAATACACACACTCAGATGCTTCTGAATCTGGCACTAGGTGTTGCCGCAGCCTGAGTCGCTGCTTGCTGTGTGGTTTAGGGTTCCTCACACTCCTGTTACTGGCCTGTTGGGCCTGTGCTGTCCCCTCCTGGTGATCAGCACGCTACACAGAATAAGTGAGGATGTAGTTGAGGGCTGGGCTGCGTTTGCTTGGCAATCTCAAGACACTAGGTTCCAGCCCTAGCCCTGAAGGAAAGAAAGGAAAGACCTGGTTGTAGTTGATGCCCAGAAGCCTGCACCCCCACCACTCCTGAGCCATCTGGGGGACACAGTGGCATCTCTGTCCTGATAGCTGAATGAATCATGAAGGGAGAGATTGTGCTATACTTTGGTGTCTCTCCCTTCTGTCACCCTGTGTGTCACACAGCAAGGAAGCTTGGGAAGGTGTAGGGTACGCTCGTCCTTTCTAGCCCTAGATGACACATCTCGGGTTTTGTGTGGGCTTTATTAGGTTTCTGCAGGGAGTGTTTCAGTGGCTTGAGCTCCCCTGTGCAGAAGTGTCTACAGGCACATCTTAGAGTCTTGAATCCAGAAGCGGAGTGACAGGTGGCTGCCCTGATTGATCCAGAGCTGCTTTGCCCATAGCCCCTCACTTTCCTCACCAGCACTTACAGCCCTGGAAAGCTCACAGTATCTTCTGTGGGTTTCTCCGGCTTTGTGGCTAAGCCTCACACCCAGCTGCCTGTTCTTCCCTTCTGTGGTCTGTGGTAGTTTGTCCCGTCTCTCTTGTCCTCTCACTTAGAATTGAATCCAGGGCTTTTGCATTGAGCTATATCCCTAGCTCTTTTTATTTGTTTATTTCTTTTTATAGTATCTGAAATGAATCCAGGGCCTTGGGTTTACCTGGCAGCCATGGCGCTACTGAGCTATATCCTTAGACCATGCTCTTTTTTTAATTTTTTGAGACAGGGTCTGACTAAATTGCACAGGCTGGGTTCCAGCTTGAAATCTTCCTTTCTCCAAAGTGCTGAGATGACAGACATGTACTACCATGCTTGGTTCACTTAAAGGACTGTATATAAAAATAGGTCGGGGCCAGAGGGTTAGCTCAGTGGTTCCGGTACCTGCCTCACAAGCGCAAGGTTCTGAGTTCAAACCCCGGTAACCACATACAATGCTGGGCGTGGAGACTCACACCCACCAGCAATCATTACCACATACCACAGTGCTGGGCGTGGTGGCTCACGCCTGTCATCCCAGCACTTGGGATGCAGAGGCAGGAGGATTGCTGAGTTCGAGGCTTGCCTGGGCTCCATAGTGAGCTCAGAGCCAGCCTGAACTATAAAGCGAGACCCTGTCTCAAAAAGGAAAAAAAAAAAAAATAGGCCAGGGATTTAGCCCAGTGGTTTTGGCATCTGCCTGGTGAGCATAAGGTCCTGAGTTTGATCCCTGGTACCAAAAGAGCAAAGTTGTCTTGTGGATTACAGCCTATCAAATGGATACCTGCCTTGCCCACCTGTCCTTGCCTAGTGGTAGACAAATTGTTAGCTTCTGTTTCCCATGAGCTTTGCTGTAGGGAGCAAAGTCTGTGGGAGCTGGGTTTTGTGGTGCTTGTCTATCAAGAGGCTGGGGCAGGATTACTGCTTGAGTTCAGGAGTTGGGCCAGCCTGGGTAGCATAGCAAGGCCTGTGGGATACACTAGGCATGGGCATCTACTGGCCAGGTGGGGCCATGTGACCCATTGACCCACAGATGTTCTTATTCTCACATCCACTCCCGGGATGGGGTCTCTGGCCTACCTCAGAGCCTCAAACCCTGGGAATCTTAGACCCCCTGGTCTAGGCAGTTCATTCAGTCTATACCGTCTGCACATCACACAGTGTGGAATGAATTCCTTGTGTGAATTCTATGAGTCATTTCACAAAACCTTCAGGAGCATGGCCTTCCCTCCTGCTCCTGTAACACCCAGGTGCACACCCAGTGCCTGTCTTTCACCCCAATGTGGGGCCTTGTAAGCTGCAGGTCTGCTCTGCCCTAGGCATAATATTATAGCCCTTCTCTACAGATGCCAAGGAGAGCTGGCCTTCAGCAGCACTGCTTACTTACCCCTCTCTCCTCTGCCCTTCTAGGCCTTGGTTATGACCCGTACAACCCTGAGCTGCCCAAGCCCCCAGCGCAGCAGGAGAATGGCGTGCTGGGCCATAGTGATGAGTCTCGTGCAGACATCTTGGAGCTGGAGCTGGTCAACCAGGCCATTGAGGCTGTGCGCAGTGAGGTGGAGCTGGAGCAACGGCGCTACCAGGAGCTCCTGGAGACCGCCCGGGAGTATGGAGCCGCCGAGCCTAGTGCCGTGGGGGCCTCTGCCCTGGCACCCCGCGGCCCAGCCACCAGCCCCTCCACAGACCTGGATGAGAGCGCCTTTCCACTGGCCTTCACCTATACCCCTGGAAGCCATGGCCTGCTCACCCCTGAAGCTGGCTACCAGCCCACTCCACTGGCCCCTGTGGAGCCAGGCAGCAAGTACTCACTGGAGTCTCTAGAGAGGGGCCCGGGAAAAGCTGGGGGCACACTGGAGTATGTCCCCAAGGCTATGGGCCAGCCCCAGAGGTACAGCCGCCCCACGGCCAGCAGCAAGTATGTAGTGGACAACTCCAAGCCATCCACGGACCTGGAGTATGACCCACTTTCCAACTACTCAGCCCGGCACCTTAGCAGGGCCAGCTCCAGAGATGAGAGGGCTACTAAGCGTCCCCGGGGCCCCCGTGGCAGTGAGCCCTACATGCCTGCTGTCAAGAAGCCCTGTGACCCCTTCAGCAGCTGTGATGCCAGGTTCTCAGACTCAGAAGATGATACTGCTGTGCCTCCAGGTGGTGACAGGCCTGTCATAGCCAGCGCCCCCAAGGCCAGTGCAGGCCCTGAGAGCAAGGCCCCTGGGAAGCCATCTTCCCGGGAGGGCCCAGAGCCAGAGGAGGGCGGCCTGCGGGAGACCAAGGAGATAGCCGTGCAGTATGACGTTGAGGACCTCGGGCAGCCCCCAAAGGACCTGGATGTGGCGCCCCCAGCCAAGACTAGCTCGCCAGCCAGGTCCTTGGAAGATGGGGCCAGCGCCAAGGACAGGCCCAAGAAGAAGAAATACGGGACTCCACCTACCCCCAGCCACAAGGACAAATCCCGGAAGAAAGACAAGACCAGGGACCGGGACCGGGGGCAGTCCCAGGGTAAGTCTGGACTGGATAAGAAGAGCCTGCAGGCCAGCAGCCCCCAGCAGCACAAGGCTGAGAAGCCAAACGGGACCAAGAAAAAGCCATCTTCAGCCACTCCAGTGGCCAGCTCAGGGAAAGGGAAGCCCGACCGCTCGAGTAGTGGGGGCCCGTGGGTCCCAGACTCTCATCCTGGCCCCCAGCAGTTGCCGGAGAGGAAGGGTGGCGGGAAGGCTCCAGTGGGCAAGCTGGGGGAGCGCAAGGCCCGCTCGCTGGACGAGGGTGCCTCCCAGGATGCCCCCAAGCTGAAGAAAAGGGCCCTGAGCCACGCCGAACTCTTCGGGGATGAGAGCGAAGATGACAGCACAGGCCCGGGGCCGGGGACGCCGCGGGTCTTGCCCCCCATCCTCGCCAGTCTCAGCTCAGACTCTGACTCAGACTTAGACTCAGAATCCAGCCTGGGCCTCTCTGAAGTGCAGCCGCCCAAGCGGCTAAAGTCCTCTCCGCCACCCACGCCCACCCTCACCCCCACCCCCGCGCCCCCAGCCACCTCCGCTGCAGCCTCAGCCTCAGCCTCAGCCACCGCCACTGCCAGCGCCACCAACACCACAGCCCCATCCTCATCCTTGTCATCCTCTTCCTCGTCCTCGTCTTCTTCCCCGGGGGCCGGGGAGGAGTCAGAGGAGGACGTGGACTACTCCGCCCTGGAAAAGGAGGTCGACTTTGACTCAGACCCCATGGAGGAATGCCTGCGGATCTTCAATGAGTCCACCAGCGTGAAGACAGAGAACAAGGGCCGGCTGGCGCGGCAGGTGAGGGGCACCAGGCAGTCGTGGCCGCGGGGCCCAGTGCTGGCCCCGCTGCTCTGGGCTGTGGCAGTGGCCCTGGCGCAGGGACGTTCTGTCCTGCAGCTGTTTCCAGATACCTCAAGCCGCAGCCACAGGTGGAAGCTGTGCCTTCAGCGACGGCCTATTAACTCGTTTAAAACTCAGGAACCCTTGGTGGCCGCCTGCTGCCCCCCTGCACCCTGTCCAGAAAGAGGATGTACCGACCGATGTGCAGACTGACCGGCCAAGGGGTACCGGGCCCCACCCATCCCGCCCCCACCCCACCCCAGGTCTTCTCCTTCCCGCTAGCTCCTCTCCC